>VSMD01068461.1:0-62317 GCA_008750895.1 Mirza zaza | reverse complement strand
AGAATGTCTTTATTTCTCCTTCATATATGAAGCTTAGTTTTGCAGGGAATAATATTCTAGGCTGGGCATTGTTTTGTTTCAGAAGAGTGAGAATGGGGCCCCAGTCTCTCCTTGCTTGTAAAGTCTCATTAGAGAAGTCTGATGTTATTCGAATTGGCTTTCCCTTGTAAGTTACTTGCTTCTTTCATCTTACAGCTCTTAGAAGGGCCTCTTTAGTTGATATTTTGGTCAGTCTGATGACTGCATGTCGTGACGTCTTCCTATTTGCATTGAATCTCCCAGGGGTCCTCTGAGCTTCTTGAACTTGTATATTGAGATTATTAGCAAGGCCTGGGAAATTTTCCTCTATTATATCTTCAAATAGCTTGTCCAACCCGTGAGTGTTGTCTTCTTCCTCTTCTGGTAACCCTATGACCCTTACATAAGGTTTCTTCACATAATCCCACAGCTCTTGTAGGCTTTGCTCTTTTCTCTTGTTTCTCTGCTCTATTTCTGTGACTGATTTATTTAATTGGAGGGTGTTATCTTCAATCTCTGAGATTCTTTCTTCTGTTTGGTCTATCCTGTTCTTGAGACTTTCCACTGTACTTTGTAGTTCCCTGACTTGATTCTTCATTTCCAGGAGTTCGGTTAAACTTTTCTTCATTGTGTCTATTTCTTTAGTGAAGTTTTTTTCTAGTTCCTGGAGGCTTTTTTTGGTTTCTTTGTGCTGGTTATTGAGTTGTTCTTGCAGGTCAGTGAGTGTTCTTATGATCCACATACGAAATTCCTCTTCTGTCATTTTGGTTGCCTGATTTTGGTTAGTGTCCGTTTCTAGTGGGCTGGGGCTCCTCTTTGGGGGTGTGTTTTCCGACTGGTTCTTCATATTTCCTGAGTTCCTTCGCTGATGTCTTCCCATGTCGATCAGTTTTTGTTTCTTTCCTTTAGGTTTTTGTTTGGGTATTCACACGCCTTGTTTGGTTTCTTAGCCGGTAGGTGGTGTCTGTGGGTGAGATTCCACCACTCCCTGTATAATGAGTCAGTAGGTGTGGTGAAAAGGGTGTGCAGGATGCTCTCCCTGTCAGTAAGTGGCGCTTGCTTGGAGGAACAGGCTACGCTGTTGTTTTTGTGTCCTGTTATCAGCTCTTGTTCCTGAGGAGAGAATTCTAGTGCCTCAGGTGGTGGGTGGGGCCCTAGGACTTCCAGGTGTGTCCTTTTCTCCCCTTCAGTGAGGACTGGTCTACGGGAGAGTCTGGGCAGAGCTGTGTTGGGTAAGCCCGCCCTGAGGCACCACCAATGTCGTCAGCAGGGGTCAAAGTTCTGGTCTCTGCTTCCAGGCAAAGCTGACAGGGAGGGGCTGGAATGGCCCCGCTCAGTCAGAGAGTCTGCTTGTGGGGCTGGGACTGTCTGAGACCCGCAGTCTGGAGGGGGCCTGGCCTCTTTCCACCGTCCCCAACTCCGCGGCTACTCCTGGGCCTCTGTCAGCAGGCCAGACCACACGCCACCAGGCCTCCCCTGGTTGTGATGCCAGCAGGGTGGTTCCCTGTTCAGGAACGCCACCTGGGCTGGGCGCACGGCCTCCCTTTGGGGGGAGGGTTGCCCTCTAGGACGCTGATCTGCCCCTGAAGGCACACACACCTCAGCAGGCTGTTCACGTATATCCTTTCTGTGCCCCGGGCAATGCGAGGCCTCGGTGCACTGGATGTGGTCTGCAGGTCTGACCTCTGGGTTCCAGAGTTCAAACTTTGTCCCCACCAGGGAGAGGAGTGCCTGTCCCAATTCACCCACAGGGAGCCCAAGCTGGGTCTATGTCTCTCAACCTCAGGCTCTGCCCGGTTCTCCTGGGATCACCGTGCCAGCAGCACCTGGGAGGGCTGGTGGGCAGAGAGCTCACCGTCTGAGTTCCCCTTAGTCAGCTGTAGGGCCCCAAAAGGGAAGGTCCCGTTCCCTGGAGGTGCCTCTGGCTGGTGGCTATATTGTCTCTCTGTCTCTCTGGGCAGCCGCGGGTAAGGTCGGGGGAGGGGAGGAGGAGGCAATATGGCGTCTGCTGCGCAGCTCCTGTCTGTGCACACGGAGGTGCCCCGAGGGAGTTGGGAGCCTGGTGCCGCGTCCGCTACTGGCTTACCACTCACTGGTGGCGGTTGTCGCTGGGCTGGTGTCCGCAGGTCCCTCCGCTTGCTGGGGAGCCCACCAGCAGTCCGGGATGCAGGGGAGGGGAAATGGCAGATCCACCTACCCTTCCCGCTGGCCTCCTGGCTGCTCCAGGGGTCCCAGCTTCCAGTTCTCCTCCGCGACCTCCTCCCGTGGTCTCAGGTACTCCTCCTGCCGACCTTCATCTGATGTAGGCTCGTCTTCTTGCTTCTTTCTTCTAATTTCTGCTAGAATCTGTCTTTTCTTCAGAGACACTCTGTCTGGCGGTGTTTCTCATCCGCCATCTTCTGGGCGGGGGAAACATTTATTCCATATTTGGAGTAAAAAATATTTTCTCTAAGACCACATAAACCATATCATTCCTACTGAAATTCTGATCAAAGGGTTTTATTTGTCTTCTAATTGGATGCCATTTTGTTTTCTGTATCTATTAAAAGTTACATTTAAAAAAAGTTTCAAAAATCCCATTTCAGTTTATCAGAATACCACAAGTTAACAGATTTAGGAAGAATTAAGGCAGGGAGGATACAACAGACAGCCCTGAGCTAAGTGGAAGAAGACCATTGTAGTAGTCTCATGTCTACTGTTGATTCATTATGCCCATCTAGGCCTCAGTTTATTAATCTATAATATAAGATAGTCAGACTAGCTGATCTTTGAGCTTCTACTTGCTAACTCTAAGATTATAACATCCTAAACTTAACACTGCTGGTTTCTGATTATGCCAGAATCTCCCAACCTGTCTTCTTCTAGCAAGCTCATTGAACTTCTATCTAATAGGATAATCGGATCTGTATTCTTCTAATTATATAATAGGAGCAATATTAGAACTGAGTATGACAAAGATGGCTGTATGTTTACCAAAACTCATTTCCTCTATCTCCTGGTACATAGTAGGTTACTGAGTTCTGGCCTCTGGAATGTGGGTAGAATGTGAGCACTTCCCAGTCTTATTTAAAAGACACTACAACATAACCATATCCTTCTCTTTCACCTCTGGCTAGACGCTAAGAACTTCCTGGTCTCAGGTGATAGTAGAGACACAAAACAGAAGGAGAGAATCTCCGCGTGGAAGATTGCCTGTTGAACACATGATTAGACTCAATGTAAGTGAGAAATAAACTTCTATGAGTGCATTGAGATTATTTTTTGCTGCAGCTGGTACCAGAGTGTCATGCTGTTATAGCACAAAAAGTCAAAATATGCATTATTGGCTTGGTGGTCAGGTGGCATGAAACAAAGAATAGATATAGCTACCTAGAAGGCTAAAGAGTTCTGTTGTGTCATGCCAAAAATATTTAGTGAAAATATCACCTGTGACAACTTGGAAGACAATTATGTATGTTTGTATGGCTGGGGCTCTGTAGCTTTAGCAGAAATGAGAGTCATTGTGATTATTTTGATTACTTTGGTTATTTTGAGAGAAGTGTCATAATAAAGAGATAAAGGTTTGGCCAGTTCTCAAGCAGAAAATCAAGGGAATGAAGAAATTCTAGATTTCGAGGACCTTACAGGTTGGAAAAGTCAGCTACTTCTGGACTCTGAATAATAAGATTTAAGATTAAAAAGGCCTTATTGGGAAAGACAAGTAAGACTTCTCAGTTAAACAGAATAACTCAGATTAACAGTGTTGCTATCCCCTAAATTCTTTTTTTTCTGATAGCCTCAATGTAGCCATGGCAAACGAGAGAAAGAGAGAGAAAGAGAAATGGGAGGAATGGGGTAAACAAGCTAAGAAGTAAGACAGGTTCGAGAACTATGTCTGAGAAAGAATTTTGGATGTGTTTATTGGCACTTGCAACTGACTGGAAGTGGCTTCTGGGCTGCAAAATTTTTGAGGGAATCTATTGCCTAAAGGAAGTATGAAGCTGTTCTAAGTTTAGCACTGTTTAGAGATCTTAAAACATTCTTGGGCAGAAAGTAGGCAGCAAAAAGCCTACAAATGTCTATTTCAAATGTGGCCGTGGAGGTTAATGGACAAGGAGGAAGCTCTCAGAAGGTAGCGCCTGTGGCTATGGAAACTAATGGACAAGCAGGTACCTCCTAGAGAGCAGAATCAGTGTGTGATCAAGGTGCCCTCCCATTCCCAGTGTTGGGCACCTTCATGGTGGCTGCCCAACAGAATTTCATTTTTCCCATTGGCCAGGGACACAGTCTTTTCTGTTTGAATGGAAGATTTTATTATAATGATCCTGTTCCTACTTCACCATTGTATATTGGATGTTTATGCAAGGGTAGACAGATAACTTGATATTTAGTTCTTAAACCACTGAATGTTTTTATAACATGCACACACACACACACACACACACACACACACAACATATGCTGTCTCTTTCCTCATCAGTTGGCTAGAATCACTCTGAGGCTCTAGGTTAGGGGTTGGCAAACTACAGCTTGTGGCCCAACTCCAATCCTCCACCTGCTTTTGCAAATAAACTTTCCCTGGAGCACAGTCCTGCTTATTACTTGAGGTAACACCTATGACTACGTTCGCATTACAACAGCAGACTTAGTTGCAACAGGAACTGACTGGCCCAGAAAGCCTAAAATATTTCTAGCTCTCTTTTACAGAAAGAGTTTAATGATGCCTTGTAAAGGTGATGGTGGATGAAAAGATCCTGGATTTCTGTATCCCTTCATGGAAGCCCACCCCCTGCATACACTGTTAGATTTCACTAAATTCTATTGTGTCAGGAATTGAGAGTTTCCAGAGTTATCTGTATGGCTACTAGAATTGCCTTAACTAATCTGCTGTGGCTTAGATTTTGATGTGGAAGGACCTGCCCTGTCTTATGACCAAGGTCTTACTGTGAGATTCATGTATGAACAATAAAAATGAACCTAGCTTTTCAAAAGGAAGTTTTGCTCTAATAAGGAAGAGAGATTAATGCACTCTTCCAATAAAATTCTGCTTATACCTGTATTTTTAAGGATTAAACTTTTTAGGCTAGAGAATTGTCTTATGGTTTACATTGAGCTCATTTGTGGTCACAAGAAAATTAACACATGAAACGCATACTCTAGCTGTCTTTTAAACGTTTGTGCTTATAGAGATTTTAGTCTCAGGCTAAGAGCACAGCTCTGTTTTGCCATTAAATGGTACCCAGCAGAAGATATGTATGTCTGATAGCTATCAATTGCCCTATCCTTGTTTTCTTTTAAAAATGGGTATTTATAAAAAAATGTTCAAAAATATAACCAAGATCCTTAACAAATCAACTCTATATTAATTGTGAGCTTTGGAAAATCCCATAGAATTAAAATACCTGAAGTCTATCTTTAGAAGGATTTACAACTCAAAAAAGGTCCCTTATACACTCCAACCTCTCCAGTAAGCCCAGAGGTATTACAGTATACAGTGTAGTCAAAAGAGGTTTGCTGGGGAACATTGGGATGTGAAGGGAAGAGCTTGGACTCGAGGTCCAAGGGGTGGGGTTTCGGGCTATCCTTAATTAGCAGTGTGACTTTGGACAGGTCACACTGAGCCTCAGTTTTTCATTAAACATATTCTCCAGGGTTCCTGTGTGTTCAGTGGAATCACTTGGATAAGGTGTCTTCTTCATTGCTTATTATTATTTAGCTTCTAAGCCTCAATTAAAAGAGAAATTCTCTAAGAATCTTGCTAAAACTATACTTTGTGAATCTTCCTTGAAACATGCTATTCCTGCTATCTCTGGAGATGAAAGGTGGCTGATTTCCATCTGTTTTCTCATGTCCCTTAGCAGCTAAATAGAAAACTTGAGAATCTAGCCAATTTTATCTTTCTTTCTTCACCTTGTTTCCTGGTACAACTAGGAACATTTTCAGGGCTCTATCCATTTCCGTTGTTAAACACAATTTCTTAAGACATGCTTGGCTTACATAAAGTCTGTATGGCAAGCATCAATTATTATTTATGAGTCCTGCGCTGAAAACAATAGATTGGTATTATAAAAATGAGCCAAAGATGGCCTCTGTGTATTGGCCCCCTGTGTTATTTATTTTTTCACTGAAGGCTAAGAGTCATTAGCTCAAAAGCCTGCTGGTGCCAAGTTCAAACTTTTATACATCCATTTATTTAAATAATAGCCCAAATAAGCATATTTTTAGCCATTTAGAGACTGTTTGCTTTGCATACCCTGCAAACCCCCACCCAGTAGCAGTTACTTATTATAATGTGGAGCCTGGCAGTGAGAAGGCTTCAAGCTCTGATGGCCCTTCAGAGTTCTCTGACCTGGCAAGGTTCTGCCTTGCTGCTGAGTGATGTTACTTAGGTACGTCTGCTTCCTCTCTGATCCCCTGGTCTCTGGGTGTCACCTAACTCTTCTCTTTTGAGTAGGACCTCTACACCATAGCTTCTGGAAAGACTGTAAGGGACTTCCCCTCTCGTGCAACCCTGTCTAAGCACCACCGAGCAAAGCCTGTTGTGCTTACTGCTGGTTATATTTTTTTCTTCATCAACCCCAGATACCTCTGCTATGGACTGAATGGGTCCCCTAAAAATCCATACATTGACACTCTAATCCCCAGTATGATGGTATTTGTGAGGAAGGAGGGAGGTAATTAGAGTTAGATTAGGTCATGAGGCTGGAGCCCCTGTGATAGGATTAATGCCTTTGTAAGAAGAAGAAGTAGAGAAATGATCTCTCTCTCTCTCTCTCTCTCGATGTGCATGCACCAAGGAAAAGCTATGTGAGGACATAACCAAGAAGAGGGCTCTCACTAAGACTACCTGGCCTATTGGTGCTCTGATCTTGGACTTCCAGCCTCCAGAACCAGGAGAGATAAATACTTGTTGTTTAAGCCACTCAGTCTATGGGCATTTGTCATAGTAGTCTGAACTGCCTAAGACACTCTCGAATCCCCAACAATTGGGTTTATTGTTTATTGCTCTGTTAGGAAATGGCATCCCCTTGGCTTGATTGACACTGGACTGGATTTTTATGCTCCTACGTAAGTATTAGCCTCCCCTGATTATCTTATTTAAAGATATCACTATAGTTACTCTTTACATATCATTCTGTTTTTTCCTCTTGGTATTAATAATCATGGTTATTTTCTCTCTGCCCACTATACTGTAAGCTTCATGAAGGAGGGGAATTTATCTGTCTTGTCCACAGCTATCTCTCCAGTGCCTAGCCTAGCTCCACCACCTAGAATACACCAGAGAAATATTTGCTGAATTAATTAATTAATAAATGGTTACCTCTATTGAAATCTGTGCAAGTTTCCCCCCACATTTCATGTTAGATATCTAGGTTCAGTTAACACTTTCATGAGTGTCAATTTGTACCCCACAATTTATAATCCAAACCAATCAATGATTATCACAAGAACTTTCTAACTATGGATTTAATTGTTCCTTTTGGGAAGGCTATATTAGATTTTGAAGTATACACATACAAATAAGGAGACGTATACTGCATTAGTAATATACTCTCATCTACAAACTAATGGAATATCCCACTAAAGGTGGCTTAAATAATTGGTGTTTGTCTTTTTCCCATAACAAGGAACTAAGAAGTAGATTATTCCATTGCTGGCTCAGTTCTGAATGACGTCAAAACATTTGGATAAACTTTTGACTTATCATCACAGAATTGTGGCATCAACTCCAAACCTCATGGCCTCAAATGGCAGGCCCTTAAGCATAAAGGTAGGAGGAGAGCAGAGATTTTTGATAGATAAAAATCCTTAGAAATCCCCATATACTCTACCTCAGAGCCTGTTGGCTAGCACATGACCACATGTCTGTCCTTAGAACATTCACTGACAAGAGGGGATGAGATTACTGTCTAGTTTAATCTAATTTGTCCCTTACAATAGGACCACTGCCTTCCTGAAGGTCAAAGGATCTCTATCTACTTGTATCCTGAATTAAATCTAGATTTGCTAGACAGGACGAGGGGAGGACACGTTTGGGTGGGCAATTGATAACATCTGCTGCATGTAATACTTTGAATCTACAGTCTCCCAAGTTTTACTTCTCCCCATTTTTGCTTCTTTTTATTTATTAGTTAAAATCCTTTTAGGGAACTAATGATAAGTGAAAGTCTTAAGAAATTCTAAAAGTTTCTGGATATCTACCAATCAATGAATTTTCAAGTGTTTACTGAGCCCTTATTTAATGGGCTCAATGTTATACTCAATTTTGATTCCCAGTCTGATGAAGGGAAGATATAAAAACACAGAATAAGCACTAGAGAGTATAATAGTAAAGATTCTGTCCCCTTAGTCTAGTACAGGATGGCTTTCTGTTTTTCCTGGGACTCTGATTAGTGCTTACTCAATTGTTCAAATAATTCATTAACTTTGCATGTGAGGTATTTCTGCCATAGAACAATACCTGGCAGGGACTGTTTGCACTGGGTTATGTTTATGATTTGGGATTTATAAAAGAGCTGGGACATCTAGATGAGGACATCTTGACTGAAACTTTGTCTTGCTTCTGTGACTTCTCCAGAATAGCTGCACACTCAGAGTAGCAACAAACACCTGTGGAGTTCATGGAGCTGGGACATACCATGTGGTTGTGACCCAAAGGGATGACAGGTCTTTCTCACCTTATGAACAAGTGTAAAACCATGTGGCCTGAGGTTCTGGGGGCAGAGTTACTCAAGAGCCTGGTTTTATGGCAGGGGTGTGTGTGAGTGCATGGTGTATAGGCCATCAATGGCATCACTTTATCCTGCCCATGGCTTGAATGAATCACTGCCAAGGATACCTGGCTGTCTCCATCAGTGTTGTTTTTGGTAGCCATGATTCCTGCCTGTATTTGCTTTTTGAGGTGCTGAATCTTTAAGGAGTTTGGAATAGATTCTGTGCTCCTGGTTAGCCAAGTTAAAAAGTCAGGTGCCTCATTACTGAAAGTGTGATCCATTGACCAGCAACATTGGTGTTACTTGGGAACTTGTTACAAATGCAAAACTTCAGGCCCCAACCAAGACCCAGGGAATCATAATCTGCATTTTAATAAGATTCCCAGGTGATTCTTATGCACATTCAATTTTGAGAAGCACTGGTCTAGTAGACTTTCTCCATGGTTACTGTTATTGTCATTGTCATCAGCATCATCGTTACATGTCCAAAATGGCCAGTCACAGAGAGTGTGGTTAGATAAAAACAGACAAGCAGCCACAACTCAAACATGGATACTCCTTCTGGTTGCCTCTCATCTTTCCCACCTGGTCCTATGTGAGAGAATCCCTCTGGGAGCTTAAAGGAAGGTTCCTTTAGTAGAAGGGCAGCGTGAGAAGGGGCCTGAGAGGTTCTGAACCTGCCTCTGTATTTGATGCACCAGGAACTTTTACAAAACCTTTTACTGTTTTACAAAACAGAGATTCCTGAGAGAGTCCCACCCTAGGTCTTCTGTATCAGAATCTCTTCTGCCAGGCCTTGAGATTGCATAAGGAATTCTTATGCAGCCATCCTGGCACCAGTTCATATAATAGCATTTGGGAACAGCAGTTTCTGCCAACTTCTTCTGTTTGATGCTGGAATTTTCAATTCTACACCTGTGACTGATTGTCATTGACCTCAGATCAAACATTTCTACTGTTAGGGCAATTACTAGAAATAGAAATATAATTTGGGTGCTCATGTGGCCTTCTGAACTCTTACTTTTCTGGCAGGTCTACCATTCTTCTTTTACTCCTTTTGTGTCTTCCATGTGGAATGGTGGAAAGAACTCCAGATGAGGTTTTACTTCATTGCTGTGCCATGGTTTGAATTCATTTTGGGCTGGAAGTGTTATCGTTTCATAGATAAGGTCTGAGGAGCAAAAATGTGCTGGTGATTGCAGACAAGCTGCTCAACTTTCTGGTATCCTCAACTGCAGAATAACAGCGTTGAGTTGAAGTTCTTTTTCCTAAAACCCACTGCGGGATACTAAGGGAGGCACAGGTTTATTTTCCAATCCTTAAACCCTACAATTTAATTAGTGTCTATGTTCAGCACTGACATTACTTTGGTATGAATAACCATATCGCATACACTGAAACAGACATCTACTGCCTCTGGGGAGACTCATGCACATTAATATTTACTTGGCAAGGATGACATTTAGAATGCATTTTGATTAATGTTCCTTAAAATAAACACATTCTTTACACTATCCTGTGTCCTGTAGCTGGCACTTGTTTTTGGATAGAAAGGCAAGACACTTAATTTTTCAGTCTGAGAAATAGTTTTCTTTTCAGGGGTTTTTCAGCAGAATCTCTGTTTATTTAGAAATTCCAAGTAATTCCTTTAGCACTCAGGAAACATCACTGATCATATTAATATTTTAGGAGTCAAAAGGGTATTACTTAGTTGTGCACAACTAAGAAACCTCCTGTGAGGTGAGAACATATCTTTTCAAGGAGAAATTTAAATCATCAAGAAAGTTCAAAGTCAAAGTCATATGGACTCCACAGCTTGGCTCATAGAAATGCCAAGTGCAACCTAGAGAGTCTTTGGCTAAAATTAAGTCTGAAATGCAAGCTACACAAGAAGTCACAACAGAATGAGAAGGAAGATCATCATTGGGCATACACCCGGCACTACCCACACCACACGTCTCAGACTTACTATTCACTGCGTTATCTTTCCTGTTCCTTGAATCTCACACAGCTTTTTGTTTGGGCTTAGGAGTTTTATTATTCCACAAAGGAGCCCAAAAATGCTGGTGCCTCAAAGTGAGGTGAGGACCCATAGATATAAATTCTTTCTCACAGTAGAATATTCACAGAACAATATCTCTATGGCTCACCACTGTGATGTGTTTAAGAAAAAAACAACAATAAATTTTTCAATACTATGTTTTTCAAATATTTAAACAAACTCAAAATCCTTTTTGTTTTTTGAATATAATTTATTTTATGATGGAACCCCAACATGTACTGTCAAGCTACTTTTAGCAAGCTAGGCAGGGTCCTACTTTTTGTTCATGCCCTCACTTCCTCATCAAATCCTCATCAATCCATGTAGTTCCATGACATAAATACAGCTTATGATATAACCCCTGCCCTGTTATATCATCTTTGGAAAATTTGCCTTTCTTAATTGAAGTCTGAACCCTCACTGACATCTTTCAGCAGCACTGGAAACTTATTACATTTTAATATTATTATTTTTTGGTCTCATGTCCTAGTGAAACATAGTCCTGTTTCTCAAAACTCCGCTCAAGATTCTTGTCTCAGGGAAATACTTTGTTGATCCTACGAGGCTTATTTAAATGCTCTCCCTTTGCTCTCCAATAGTGCATTCTATGAGCCTGCCTGTATCTCCATGTAGCCACCTTAGTATGGGGAGTTGCATGGTAAGCACACAAACCCCAAGCTCCTATTTCCAGGGAGAGGGTTAAGGGTGTGCGATGAGCATTTATTTTCAGATCAGACTCCAGGCAGAAAGTGCCTTTTACCAACCAAAAAGAGGTTTATACACTTTCTTTCACGACCACAGAAGAATAAAAGTTATTTTGGCTGAGACTAATTAGCTTCTAAATAGGGAAGTCATGCCAAAAAAGCAGAGAGCTGCAGCATCGTACAGTTAGTCATGGGTTGCCAAGTAGAGAAGGCAGCTTAGGGGGAGGGAACTAAAACCTTCCAAAGGAGCTGATTGATAAGAATTCAGTACTTAAAGATATACTTTGGGAAAATTCATTAGCAAAGACAGAGCTGTTTTGTATCAGTAAGAAGGACACTGAGGCAGAAAGCAGGCACCTCTGTGCAGGGGTTGAGGGACAAGAGAAGCATGCATGGGTCGCATGGTCGGGGACCACAGCTATTGCTAACCACGCTGGTTAGGTTGTCTTCTATTCATTAGAGAGCTGGAACTGGAGAAAGGTTCCTGAGCCCTTTATCCATTCCTAGGAAGTCATCATTTAACAGTGTCTGTGGAACTGTTAGACACACAGAACTTTGACCTTAGACAGGGTGATAACCTAAATTCAAAAGAGCTGGCCAGGGTGCTGATCTTCTCTTGATGTTCCCATGGACAGTTTTCAGTGTATAACCTTCCGCCAAAATCTTAGCTGGCTTTTCAACTCCTACTGAATTTCTTCCCTACTGTAGGAGCAAAATTTGCACTGGATAAATGCAAGTTGAAAGATTTCATGAACAATTTTTTTTTTTAGTTTCCATTTAGAGCATCAGAGGAAGACTTGCTCACGTCACAGATCTGAGTCCCTGAGAAATGTGATATTCCACACTTTAGTGACAAAAATATAGTACTTCTCTATTTTGGTCAGAAGTGCTTCTTTCTTAAATCTCTTATCTTTCTCTTCACCCCTATAACCAGCACTAACAGTCACCTGGAGTGGAAAAAAACTAGGCCATCAGTTCACCTTACCACATGTTGTCCCCATAAGCCTAGCTCCTGTCCATGCATGCTCCATGCTATCCTGTCATTTTAACACTGCTATTACTTAGTGTTACCTGTCTTTCTTTCCCACCAGACTTTGTGGTCATAGGAGGCAGGAATTAAACTCCATTCATAGATGTCTCTTCACACTTATCGGTATTGCTTGGCTCATGGAAAGTGTTCAGTAAATGTTGGACAAATGATTTGTCTGAAACAAGCAGAGTTGGTGAGTATTTTTAAAACATTAATTGTCCAATCTTTTGTCACTGATATATATTTTTACCCCGGGGCCATTCCCTTTCCCTACTTAGCCAGATGTGTTGCATTTATTGCCTTTACTTATTTGCAGAGGGGATAACACATGGAAATAGGGGGAAAAAACCCTGAGCGGATATTTTGCCTTTGAGTTTCACAAAACCTATACCTGAAGAAGGAAGAAGGGGAGAGAATTTGATGCATAAAAATCAATGGAGAAGAAAATTCCCATGAGGAACAGCCATCTTCTCCCCCATTTCTGAGATTAGAAGGGATTTCAGGGCTGGAGGGATCTAGGATCACAGACTAGGTTCTGAACCTGGAAGGACAGGGTGGGCAGGAGCAGCACCAGGATCCAGGCACCTCCTAGCTGGTCTCAAGCAGCGTCCAGCCACGGTCTACACCAGAAGCTGCATTTTCTGCACTTCCTCTCTGCACTGGGTGAGGCCATCCTTCCATAGCTACAAGTGGATCACCACTGATTATACAGAGAAAACTGTACCCATCTGTGCCAGGAAGATTTGGGAGGGTGCTAAGTCACAAGGGTCTAAGTGGGTCTAAGTCACAAGCTCAAAGTGAAAGCAAGTCCTTCCCAGTGGCCTGCAGGGTCCTGAATGTTGCAGCTTTATTACTTCTCTGACTTATCGCCTATTCCCCTTGCTCACTGCAGGAAGCCATGCTGGCTTCTTGCTCTTCCTCGAGCACCCCAGGCATGCTGCCACCTTAAAGCCGTTGCACCGGCTATTCCTCCTGCCTAGAGGGCCCTCCCTTCAGAAATTCACCTGTGTTTGCTCACATGTGACCACCCTCAAAGAGTTCTTCACTGACCATACTGCTGAAAATTGCAGCCCTGCCACAACCCATATCTGACATTCCTGATCCTTCCTACCCTGCTCCACTTGTTCTGTTTTCCACAACACTCACCATGCTCTAACATGTTATGTGCCTCACCTCATGTATCAGGTGTGTTGTTTACTGTTTGTGTCCCTCTGCTCCATTACAGTCTCTGGAAGAGCAGAGATTTATGTTTTATTAACAGATTTATCCAAACATCTAGAACAGAGTCTCACATACAGGGAATGCTCAAGAGACTATTACTCTTTCATATCTCAGGACTTTCCAAACCAGCTGAGATAAAGGGTGGACCCTAGAATGTGTGTGTGTGTGTGTGTGTGTGTGTGTAAGAGAAAGCCCAGTACATCCACATACACGTAGATGAAACTGAAGAGAGCCAGACGAAGACCTGCCTTCCTTGTTGCTCCTCATCCTCTCTTCACTCATCATTCCATGTCCACTCTAAAATATTCTGAAATAAAGAGGTGTTTTATGAAGTGATGGAGCTGCAGGAGTTTCCTTTGTAGAATCGTGCAACCTTTATTTTTTTAAAAGTTATTGAATCTTGGTATTTATTTCCTAGAGAAGTCAGTTGAATTAAAGAAAAAAACTACTAGTATTCTCAAATGCCATCACCCACCTGGGGCTGAGGCTGCACCATTCCAATGGATGTCACATCTACCACAGCAGGTGACACTGCACAGTCCACCGGGGGGTGGGCCGGGAGCTCCCAGTGTGTCGTATCCACTTGCTCCAGAGATTGGATTTATTCTTCAAGGGAGACAGTGTTTACCTCTTTAAAGGTCTATCATATGCATGGCACAAGGTGACTTAAACTTCCATGGTGTTAAACTTTTAAAAGGTGAGTCTCAATCTTTCTGGAATTGTGAAATTTTTGTGCAATTGACAAATTTTCCTTAAAACCCTGGAGTATGGGTCTAAAATTAGTTTAAAATTACTTTTATCTTGAAAATTTGTGGGATTTTCAAAACATTTGTTTAGGTAATTTGAAGAATTGGGATATCATGAAACACATTTCTGGCTTTCAGGGCCAGTAAGAGCACTATTGTACATGGGAAGATATTGAGGTGCCTGGATGCAGAACCCTGGTTAAGTTACTGCACCTTTCCCATTAGGCAAGCGTATAAATGAATTAGAGGTTTGCATTAAGTTTGTAAACAGAACATCCAGTGCTCCAGGGGCCATTAGAAACCATTGATTGTTGGATACTGTTGATTTCTCTTTTGTAAAGGAGTGTCATGATCATGTAAAATGATCTTAGCTGAGATATTGGACAGTGCCATTGACACTTTGTTAAGCTTATTCTAACTTGTGCATTGAGTCAGAAGCAAAGATCTTGAGAAGCGTTTTTTCTTCCAGTGCTCTATTTCCTGTTCCCGCCCACCAACAGTGTGTTCATCAGAATCTTGATCTACCCAATTTGGATAGTTGTCTATCGACATTTTTTGGAATGATTATTTAGCATTTTAACAGCAACAAAAAAGATTTATTGAGAATGACAACATCCACAATAAGGACCAAAAGTGTTATATTTTACCAAAGCATTTTCTTCAGCTGACTTTAAGTTTATAAGCCACACACTGGAGTTATGATATTAATTTCCAGTTTATCCTCACTAAAAAAATCAGTGGAAATGTTCAGCCAGGTTACCTCTGTCATAGCTCAGGATGGATTTCTCCTGATGTATTGCCTGGACTTTGCGACCTTCTTCTTTTACTTTGTATCATTCTTGTCATAGGCATTTGGGCAGGAATATCATTTTCATGTTTCATGTTCTTTCTACTATTTACTAATTTTTTTTCTCTAATTACAAGTGTTCAAAGTTCAAGTTAAAAATAATTTTAATGTATTATATACTAATGAGGGTTTTTTATCCCATGTTCTGTGCAAAATATCTGCCAGTAATTCTCTGTTAACATGGGAATGGCTTCTCCTTCTGGTTGAAGACCCTCCAAAAGGGGCTCTCTGTGTCCTGCTGGCTCCTGGGTGCAGTCCCTCCATCCTCCATCCATCTGTGAGTGTGGAAAAGGAGCAGTGAGAAAAAAGACTGGGTTTTGCTGCTTTCCAAGGTAGATTTTGCTGTTAATAAAAAGCTTTACTTATTAGAAACTTTAGCATTGTATTGATGTCAGATCTATCTTCTGAAACTGACTAGTCCCTGTCCTCACCTTTAAATCACATTAAGTCTGACTCTTCATAGCCCTATAGCCTATTGATACAAACAATAACTGCAGAACCAAAGGTTAAAAGAATTAATGTGTAATGATTGTAAAAACAACATGCTTATTGTTTAACATTTGGAAAATATAGACATATAAATGAGAAACTAAAAATAATCCATTATTTAACCACCCTAAAATAATTCATTTTCAGTTGGCATGTTTTTCTACTTCTACATGTGTTTTTCTAATAGTTTGATAATTATGTACAGTTTTAAATCATATTTTCTAAATAAGAAGTGAATGTATGAATTTGAGCTTTTTACTGAAAAACTTCAATGTCATACCTATTTCACACCTTACTAATGCTGGTGATTAGCACCTACCCTAGTTTGATAAAATTTTATAATGATGCTCAATATCATATTCTTCCTATGAAGTACATAGTGGAGAATCTGAAAGATGATTTTTCTATAAAGCCTTGCTGAATGCTGGTTTCAGAATAAAACCTGTGCTGTGCTCCTCCTGAGGCAGCTTGGAATTCTTGACATTCATTCTTCGTGCTTGGATGGAGAGGCAAGCCTTGAGAAGTCATTATTTCCAAACACAGCAGAGAAAATTTCCCTTTATTTATTTTCCTCTCTCACAATAATACATCTCTGACAAATTCCAGGACCCTCCTCCCTGGAATGGTCAGTGTTTGACGAGGTGAGCAGGTTCTGGATTAATTATAGTTTGGGGAGTTTGCAGGTAGCTGTGGTCAAGGCTTTGGGCAACTCTGCTGTATTTTAACTACCATCTCCCTTGGTTATGTGAGTAAGGTCAGGGATCACTCTCTCCCTTCCATACCCTTTATAGAGATGTTCATCAATACAAGGCTACATGAAACCTGTAGTTTGAACCCAAATGAATTTTTCGTGGACTCCTAGGTAGCCATTAGGCCTGTCCTAGCTGTGTCTAGGCACTGGAGAGACACAGAAAAGATTTGAGAGCTTCAGCATGAATTGAGAGTATGGGACTGTCAGGGAGTGAAGTTAATTGAACTTTAGATAAGTTTTCAACACAACTGTAGCCTCACTCTTATAGTTACAGAAACTCTGAACATTAACACAAACTCATAACTTGTGTTCCTGAGAAGACGCTAGAAAAAAAGGACTCAAAGTTGATTCGCAATCATCTGGCACAACTGTAATTAGCATTGCTCAGATTATGGTTAGAGAGCAATGTTCAGTTTTCATTTCAACACTTGAAAAATGATGTGGAATAGGTCCAGAGAAGAAAACCTTGACATTTTCTGGCATTTTAAATTGCTACTTGTACTATTTCAGTTTTGAAAACAATTTCCTCCAAAGCAACTAACTAGCAAAAAAATGTGAATTCTTGGTTTGACAGATCACAGTTGGAAGTAGGCAGTGCCTCCCTGAGCTGTGTGATCTTTGGAATTTTTTTTAAAAAGTTAATATAAAATATATAAAATATTTATAATTGACATGTAGATGACATAAAATATAACAATAAAGTGCACATTTTTAGTTGATTTGCCGTAGGAGGGTTGTTCAGAATATATGTCTGTGAGACTAATAGAAAAGCAAGTTGGATTATTAAACATTTTTTTCTCTGAGTCTCTGTTTTCTTGTCTATAAAATAGAGAGAATGTTGCCTAATTCACAGAGTTGCTGTGAAGATTGGATGAAGTAGACGGAGTGAAAACAAGTAGAGCACCTGCTTAGGAGGGGTCCTCCCCATGGTCTGCACCCTCAGGTCCATTCGTGCCTATGCTAGTACACCCTGGCTTCTGCCCAGCCTGCCTCTGCAAACCAAGTTTCTCAACACCAGCGGGGGAGCCTGTTTGGATACCAATACTGATTTCTAGACTCCCTTCCTGAAGACCCCTTAGTCACCCTACTGTTCTGACTGGTTCTGCTCATTCATCTCCTAAAGCTCCTTTTTCTTTGTGAGTCCTTTGAAATGCCTTTAAATGCATCTGTCCTTAGCCCCTTTTCTCCTCTTCTCTACACAGTGTCTCTGGGTGGTTCATTCAATCCACGCTTAAACTGCAGCAGTACTTTAGGCTGGTAATGTAAAGCTCTGTTGCCAGCTAGAAGTTTCTCTGGAGCTTCGAATCTCACAGTCAACTTCCTACTGGTCTTTTCTACTTCGATAACCCACAACATCTCCACAAGTAGAGTTGTCATCGTGTGTCCATTCCATAAATATTGACTGGGTGCCTGCCGTGAGCCAGGCCCTGCCTATTTCCCCAACCCCATCTCCAGTCTGCTCCTCAGCTGGTGCTCTGCCCTACAGTTTTATGGCGCTATGAGGTCCCCCAGATCCACCATGCTCCCTCTTCTCTCTGTGCACAGAGAGAAGAAGAGAAAGGAGGACATGTGATCCTGAATAGAGAAATAGAGAAAATTACCTGGGGTCTTAATTTTCCAGATCCTGATTCCAGTTCTCATGAGACCTTGCTGTGAAATAAATATACCTGTTTATTCTTCCAATAAATTTCCCTTTAAGTTTGGGTAGTTTGGACGAGTTTAGTCATTAAGATAAAGGGGATTTGAACAAAATGACCTTTGTGGCAAGGGAAATGTTGGAGACACAGTAGTTCTGAGGAGATAGTCTGCTGTCTTTGTAAATACGACCAAAGTTCTATGCAGAATGGTGTGGCTGCCAATTGTTTTCCTCTAGAGTAATTTATTTTCTAAGGATGACCTATTTCTATTTCATTTTCCTCTTCACACCAACCTTAATGTGAAACACATTTTTTTTGCATTGACTATCACAAATTTAGTACAAAGATTCCTGGGGGGCTATGGGGAAGAGTACATGCTGTATTTCACTGGAATAACCTTATAAGCCAGTCTTTTTCCCCCAAATCTCTCTTTTTGAGGGTCAGCTACCACGTCTCATCTTTCCTCAAGTCTTTCCTGCATTCTACATCTTCCTGTGTGCTCCCCCATCTTCCTGGGCCTCTCAATGTTCTTGCCCTTTTCTTGGGCAGAGTACTTGCACTCTCTCTAAAGTGTGGAAAGATGTTTTGATATTAGTCAATGAGATTTTTTTTCTGACAAATTCCCCTTCCTTCTTGCTCCACTTAGGGTCGTCTTTGGCTTTGACATACTCCCCTCAGGTTGGAGCTGTAGCAACAATATAAGAGGAAAGGGAAGACAGCTTTTTGAGTTTCTAAGTAGACTTTTGAACAACCCAGCCCAAATGTAGGAGGAGAATGTTTTTAAGCTGCAAAAGTAAAAGTTTATGGCATAAATTATCCATTGGAGAAGAATATATAATGATTTTAGAGTCAGTTTTCTGAACTAAATTTGTCCAAGAGTAATAGAATAGAGGAGAGAGGTGGATAGTAGATAAAGGACAACGGACCAGTGGTGTGTAGCCTGAGCCCCCTTTCTCTGCCAGAATCCTTTGACCTACCTTATGTAATTTTGGTGACCTGAATTAAAGGGCATCTATGCTTGGTATACAGGTGGAACCTAGAAAAACAAACCAATGCCTTAGAGAGGCTTGCACTGCATCAGTAGAATGAGGTGCTGCCTGGAGTGTCTAGACACAGAGGACTGGAGGCAGCCTCGAGTCTTCCCTAGCTCCCCAGTGGCTGGAAATCATCTAAAGGGACAGAGAGATGCCTGAGAGAGGTTGGCAGAACTAAAGGGACTTTGTACTCCAGATGAGAGGACTGCAGACTATGGTGATCCAGTCTATGGTCATCATCCATCGTGGAGCAGGGACAATGGCTGGGGGCCAGGTTTATTTCCCATGTCATGAAGTGACATGAGGCACCGGAAGAGAAAGCAGGTAGGGAAGCTGGGGCTGACAGGGTGGTGCTGGGCTTCTGAGGGCAGCCCTCTCAAGGAGCAACTATAGGTTACTTTTCTGTTGTAGCTACACCTTAAGTCCAAAGCATCACCAAAATTGTGCTGAAAGTTTCAGGTGGAGAAAATAAAGCTGAGGCTATGCTGGGGAGGGAGGATCTTTTGCAAACAATAGTGTTATTTGGAGGGGATTGAGCAGCGGCCCATGGGAGGAGCAGGACAAGCAGATTGGAGCCAAATGCCCAGTTGGGGTAGAAAGAGACTTGGGAAATGTATGAACAGTGGACTAGAGGGAGGTTTGAGCATTGTGTGGGGATTTCCAGAAATACCGGGAAAGAGAAACTTGCTAAATTAAATTTCAAACCACATGAATGTCTAAAAAAATTATTAAAATTTGCATATTAAAGAGCAGGTGACTTCCTGTTAGTACTTAAAACAAGGCAGTGAAATTAAATCTTCTCTCACTTTAACATTGTTTTTCTCTATCTGGACTTAAGCAACTATGACCAATCAAAGTCTTATGAGGTTGTTCCTTTATCACTGTCACAGGAATTCAGTGATTCTAACTCTGGTGGCACAGCTCAATGCCGGTGGAACTTAAAAATATGCTGATACCCAGGTACCCTCCTAGAGATTCTGATTACATTGGCTAGAGACATTGCTGATTTTCAAAAGCTCCCCAGGTGATTTTAATGCATCACCAAAGCTATGAACTACTGCAGAGATGGATTTAACTTATTATATTTAATTTTAAGGAAACTATCTCTTATAGCATCTGTATCCCTTTAAATGGGACAGAGCAAGATTGAACAAGATTCCAAAATCATCAACAATCATCAAAAATACAGAATGAGGCTATAAGAGAAAGCTACTATTGGTCTCATTTTACCTCTTAGTCTTCCTAAAGCTGATCATTCAGCTTATGAATTACCCAAGCTCGCTCTTTCTTGCCTCTTTCCCTTTGGTGGTCTGCATTCAGGACATTTCATTTTTCTCAGCTTCTTTGAAAGAAGATGAGTGAATAAATTTAGAAGAGTCTATTTTGCTGCTTGCTCAATTCAAATGTTTGAGTGGACAACAATGGAACATCAGTGAAAATTATTGGGACTGTGGCTGAGATTTTGGTGATTGTTAATGTCTGATACCATCTTCCTCATTATAGGAGTAAGAAGCTTGAATACGATCTTTTACATTTTTGCTTTAATGTACAGCTCTTTTTCTAACTGGGTACTTTGGGTGGAAGAGTACTGATGCATTTTGAGTATTCTAATTGTGGGAAGGAGGATTTAGCAAGTAGAATTATTCTAGAGTGAAAAAAACTTTTATTACTCTTTGATAGCAATTAACTGCATGTTAGGCTCAAGTCTTTGTTTTGGCAAAAATTAGAAATTATTTACATTCCAATAGAAATAAAGTATAGTGTAGCAATGTTTCTTAACATGGTAGTTCATGTGTTACTCTGCAAAACTCTGGAGTGCCTTCATAGATGTGACTTTATAGATGTGACCTTGAAGCATAACCTTTGAATTACAGTAAATATCATTGTACATAATCATATGAGTATTCAGTTTTTCATCAGGAAAAATGGTAATGTAGGAAAATAGTAAGAGATTACAAATCACTGGTATATCATGTGGGTAATATGGTCATTTCCCCCAAATCATTTGTGTCACTTTAAGCCATACATAACCTTTATTAGCTTTTTACCCAGAGAACCTAGAAATAAATTCCCAACAATGTAATCACATTCAGACTTATTCTTATTTTTATCATCTGATTTTAGCTTGTAAAAATTGGCATTATTACGAATGAAAACAAAGTATGAAATTAGTTTGTATTTTTTCTATTCTTTTTGGGGGTTCATTTTTAGGTCATAAGAAAATATATTATTATGGGCTACCAAAGCTAGTGAGGGCAAGATCGTTGCACAGGTACACTATGATGGTGATAGTATGAACTAATGTAAGTCTTTTAGAAAGTAATGCATATTGACATCTTTGAATGTTTTACACTATTTGATGTAATAATTCTACTTATAAATTTTTATGAAAGAAATAAATTTTAATAATAATTTTTGAAAACTGCATGTGTAATAATATTCATCATAATGTTATTTGGGATAGAAGACAATTACAAGCAACACCAATGTCCAACAATTATAGGGGCAAGGCTAAGTAAACTATAGGATACCCACTGGATGAAATAATACACTGTCATTTAAAAGAGAGCATAGAAATATGGAAAAATATCTATGATACCACATAAATACAATAGAATAAAAAGTAATATAAGATGTACAATCACAACTCAGTTAAAAAAACAAAATCAATATTGATGCATAAATCCCTATAAAAACACATTATATTCGTTATGTTTGGATGGTGGGATCAGGAATGATCTTTAAATAGTTTTTATTTTTATACATTTTTCAAAATTTGTAGGAAAAATATAAATTTAAAACATTAAACATAAATAAATACAATGGTGGAGCAAGTGGTTTATGGGCTCTAGGTTTAGTCGCTGTATAAGGAAGGGGAAGAAGGAAGCCATCCTTGCCTTGGTGGGTAAAGGACTGACAGATGACATCACCAGTGTGAGTGAGTAAGCTGCTTCTTGTATGGTAAAATCTGCAGCCACTTCTTGGTTTCCCAATCTTTGCAAGTGATTGGATTGTCCAATTGTGATTTAAACCTTTTTTTTTAAACTAAGGAAAACTTTTGGTTGGAAGAAATTTCATGTAGAAGCAGAACATCAGGAAGAAGAACTACTTTGATTGAAGCAGGAGCAGAAGGGCTGAGCTCTGTTTACTCCACATCCCTCAAGATCTTGCTGTGACCAGAGAAAAGGATGTTGGGGAACCCCTAGAACTACTTACAGCATTTTGAAGTAACCATAGTAAATATCATTTTTGAGTAACTTTTAAGTATAAACCCTTTACTCATGTTTTCTCTATTACTTATAAAAATGCTGTGAGTTAGGCATTATTAGATTCATTTTATAGGTGGGTAAACTGAGACTTATAGAGATGACATGAGTTGCTGGAGGTCACACATCTCAATGCTTAGAATTTGAGCTAGTTCCTGTCTGATTCTAAAACCTTCACTTTTTACTGCTGTGTCATGTTGCCACCTGCTATGGTTTGGATATTTTTTCTCTCCAAACTTCATGTTGAAATTTGATGACCAGTGTTGAAGGTGGGGCCTAATGGGAGGTGTTTAAGTCATGGGGATGGAACCCTCATGGTTGGATTGGTGCTGTCCTCATGGTAATGGGTGAGTTCTCATTCCATTAGTTCCCTCAAGAGCTGGTTATTATAAAGAGTCTGGTGCCTTCCCCTTCTCTCTTGCTTCCTCTTTTGCCATGTGATCTCTGCACATGCTGGCCTCCCTCTGCCTCCTGCTATGAGTGGAAGCAGCCTGAGGTCATCACCAAATTCCTGTTAAAAACTTTCCAGCCAGCAGAACCATGAGCTAATATACCTCTTTTCTTTAAGAATTACTTAGCTTCAAGCATTCCTTTTTAGCAACACTATAAAGGCTAAGACATTGCCCATGAGCTAATAAGAAACTAACCAGTTTTCATAAGATAAGATCCTTAGAAACAGCAGAAAGCAAAAAGGAATTTGAAAACTCACAATATGTGCCTGATTTTTCCCCCTCCTTGTCTGTCTATTACAATACTCATGAAATGAGTATTACAATATTACAATACTCATGAAATGAGGAAAGAGATGCAAAAATCTAGTCATGATGAAGACTGGGTATATGATTGATAATCTGCCAGGCATTAAGAAGTATTTGCACCACTTGAAACTGATCTAGGGTGAGTAGTGTAAGTCAGGAAAATGGCAGGGTGTCTGATATTCCTGCTTCTAAGATGAAGTGTCTTTTTAGGCTAATGAAAAGAAGTTAGAACTCCCTACATATGACTTGCTCTTTCGAGGTAGCCATGACCATTCCACACTTTTTATACACCCTCCTATCCTTTTCTACATTTTTTGGTGACCTCTCCCCCAGCCTAATAATGCAATATGGTCACTGGGGAAGCAGAAGGCATTGCAGGTGAAATGAAAAGCCAGCACCAGGCAGAGATCAGGACTGAAGGCACTCTAGGAGTCCTTGTTTGTCACACACTGTTTGCACAAGAAGAAAATAAAAGGCTTCTTCTTAGATTCTACCAATAAGCATATGAAAGTGTGGTTACAAAGGAGAAGCTCCCACATGTTTGCTGGCAAATATCAGACCTCAGTATATCTCTCCTTATTTAAAGATTAAAAAAAAACAAAAACAAAAAACCAGCAGACTAGATCTTTCCCTCTACTTCTCCAAATAAAAATCCAGTGGAACTTAAAATAGTATCACTTATATTTTAGATAACTTGAAGACAAACAAAAACCAACAAGGAAATTGTGGTTCATATGAGAAAAAAATAAAACATAAAAGTCAGGGTATGTAAAATAAGCCCATATAATTAACATCAGATTATTATTAAACAATTTTGATAATTAATATGAATGAGTTAAAACTGTCATAAAATACAAAGACTCTTTAATTGGGTCAAAACACAAAATAAAAATCTATTCTATATAAATTTGAAAAGAAAATTGTCCAGTAAGGGTAGGGGCTGCCAAGAGGACTCTATTCACTGGGTGCTTATAAGGCCTTGAGCATGCAAGCTAACAAACTCCTAAATGTGCTATTGTCCATATTCCAGTTTTAACTAAACAAATCTGTCTCATGAGAATACAGCTTTTCATACCCATTTATTAATTTACAATGTGAAATATTAATCAAGTAGTGTGTCTGGATGACCAGATAGGTCTAATACACACTTTCTCTCCCTTCCATTTACAGAGAGATTATTATACCAGGTTTTATGTATATATTTATTGTCATTTGATTCTCAAACATTTCTATGAAGTTGATTGAGTATTGATGTATCATGAATACCTCTATTTTACAGATGAGGAGCTGAAGGAGCACAAAGTTTACATAAGTTATCCAAAGTCACAAAGTGGGCAAGTGATGGAACAGGCAGCCTGGTGATGATGAAATCAGAGCGGGGATAGTTAGTTATATGATGTCAGTGTTTAAGGGTATCAAGCTCTCAAAGGCTGGTGTTAGCCATTTCCAGAGCAGACATTCTATAGTTGGTCTGACTGGGCCCCACAGTCTGGGCAAAGACTGGATGGAATTTTCAACACTTTCTGGTTTTTCTATTGCTTCCAAATGACATGTTCTCAAGATATGTTAGTGCCTTTAGTCAGATTTCAGGCACATGATACAGGTCTGGGACCATTCCTTCTTTTTACGGTGATTTGCTGTACCTTCTCTGCATGCAGGTTTTGATTTATGGTTGAACTCTCAAAGGGCAATTGCATTTCTCTCATTTCAGTCTGCTGATTAATAGGCCTACATTGACCTAAATGGAGGTCTTTAAAAATGCACCCAAGGGCTCTGTCCTTGACTAAGTAGTGGTAGATCTTATTGCTAATGACTTGAATGAGAACTTAGAGAGAATATTTATCAGATTTATGGTTGGCATAATTTGAAAACAAAAGGTAATAAATACATTGGCCATAAAAAGCAAAATCCAAAGGGATTTTAGTACCTTGGGATGCTAGGACAGATTTGTTTATTTAATCATTTATTTAAAAAATGTATTAAGCACCTATTATGTGACAGAAATGGAGGGGGATTCATTAGTAAACCAAGCAGGGAGGCATTTTGACTTTATAGAGTTCTCAATATTTTAAAAAAGATAACATTTAAAAGGAATACATTTAAGGGATATACTTAGGTCTAAGATAAAACAAAGCAAAACAAAGTGAAACATAGCAAAAGAAACCCATCTTTAACCTACTGACAATAGCATGAAAGCATAATGGTGGAGCTGTGACTTAAAAGCAGCACCAGTGAGACAGCCCTGAAATAAACACATACATTTATGGATATTTGATTTTTTATAAAGGTACCAAGAACACACAATGGAAAGAGGGCTTTCTTCATAAATGGTGCTGGGAAAACTGCATATCCACACACAGAAGAATTAAATTTAATCATTATCTCACACCACATATAAAATTCAACTCAAAATGGATTGAAGACTTCAATGTATGACCTGAAAATTTAATTTAAAACTACTATAAGAAAGTGAAGAGAGAAAGCTCTGCAACACTGGTCTGGTCAATGATTTTTCGGATATGACCCCCAAAGCATAGGCAACAAAAATAAAAATAGACAAATGAGATTGTATAAAACTAAAAAGCTTCTGCATAGCAAAGGATACAATCAACAGAGTGAAGAGACAACCTACAAAATGGGAGAGTATGTTTGCAAACCATACATCTGATAAGAGGTTTAATATTCAAAATATATAAGGAACTGAAACAACTCAATAGTAAAAAACAAATAACCAATTAAAAATGGGCAAAGGAACCGAATAGCCATTTCTCAAAAGAAGACATACAAATGACCAAAAAGCAAATGAAAAAAATGCTCAACAGCACGAATTATCAGGAAAATGCACATTAAAACCACAATGAGATAATACCTCCCTCCTATTAAAATGGATATTATCAAAAAGGCAAAAGATAAGTGTTGGCAAGAATATGAAGAAAAGGGAACCCTTGTACATTGTTTGTGAGTATTTAAATTAGTACAGTCATTATGGATAACAGTATGGAAGTTCCTCCAGAAACTGAAAATAAAATTACCATGTGATCCAGAAATCTCACATCTGAATATATATCCAAAAGAATTGAAATCAGTGTGTTGAAGTAATACCTGTATTGCCATTTTCATTGCAGTGCTATTCACGAGAGCTAAGATAGAGAATCAACCTAAGTGTCCAACAGTGGGTGAATGAATAAAAATTGTGTGGTATATATATACAATGGAATACAATTTGCCTTAAAAAAGAAGGAAATCCTGTTATTTGCCACCAACATGGATGAACCTGGAGGACATTATGCTAAGTAAAATAAGTCAGGCACAGAAAGGCAAATATTGCATGATTTCATTTATGTGGAGAATCTGAAAAAGTTGAATTTATAGGCATAGAGAATAGAATGGTGGTTACCAGAGACCTAGGGTGAGGGAGCTGGGGGAGAAGGTGATCAAAGGATACAAAGTTCCAGTTAGACAGGAGAAATAAGTTTTAAAGATCTATGCATAGCAAGGTGACTACAGTTAATAATAATGTATTGTATATTTCAAGATTGCTAAAAGAATAGATTTTAAATGTTCTTACTACAAGAAAATGAAACATATATGAGGTTATAGATATGTGAATTAGCTTGATATAATCATTCCACAATGTATCCATATATCAAAACATTGCATTATACTCTATAAATATATGCAATTATTATTTGTTAATTAAAAATAAAAATTTAAATAAAGTTGCACCTGGGAAAAATACTTTTAGCTGATATTAAGCATTATAAAAGTCAAGGTAGGAGATAGTTCTAAAAATACTGATATATTCTAGTTACATTAATAGAAATATAATGTCTCAAATAAAGGAGGTTTTATTGTCATTGTACCCCATGATTACCAGATCATGCCTAACACATTGTCTAAATTTTCTTTGTAGCACACTTTAACATCAACAAATTTAATGAGGTCCAGAAGACAGCATGAAAAAATGTGGAGGGAGCTATAGAGCACGCTATAAGAGGAACAACTAAAAGAAACTGGATGGTCAGCCTGGAGAGGAGAAAGTTTATGGGATACATGCTGGTGATTGATTTTTAAATATGTGAAAGGCTAGAGGAGAAAGTAGATTTTCTCTGAATGACTGTGTGTTTCTCTGTGGAGAAAGTTTAGGTTATTATGTAGCCATGGCAAATGTCTATGCCTGAGCTATCGAGAAGGGTAAAGACCAGTGGATGACTAAATCCCTTCTGTCAGACTTGTATGGGGAAAAGAAATACAAGTCTTAAGAAACCATTTTTTACTGTCATTTTTTTGTAGAGTATATCCATGAAAATAGATATTAGTGGTCCATCTTTTTTCCAGAATGACAGATCACAAACCATACAATTCAGGATTTCTGTGGAACATCCAAGTTTCTACATATCACACCACTACTTAAAACACAGATTTGCATTTTGGTTTGCACATATGAACAATTTAGATTTGCCCTGGTGTAATGACAAGTCAGGCTTCCTGACAATTCCCTTGAGGTACTCCATATGGTATAAAAATTCACTGTTATAATCCTTTATTTTTGCTTTAATAAATGAGATTCATAATGAGGGAGGTGGCTGGTGCCATGGTTTAAATGTGTCCTCCAAAGTTCGTGTGTTGCAATCTAATTCCCAATGCAGCAATGTTGGAAGGTGGGGACTACTGGGAGGTGATCAGGTCGTGAGGACTCCACCCTCATGAATGGATTAATGCCAATTATAAAAAGGCTTGAGCCTGAGAGTTCAATCTCTGGCTTTCTCGCCCCTTTGCTTGCCCTTCTGCCTCCTGCCCTGGGATGACGCAGTATGATGGCCCTTACCAGATGCAGCCCCTGATCTTGGGCTTCCAAGCCTCTTGAACTGTGAATCAAATAAATGTCTATTGTTTCTAAATTACTCAGTCTGTGGTATTCTGTTACAACAGCACAAAATAGGATAAGACAGCTTGTGAGAGCATTTGTGCTTTCAACCTAGAATTAAATGCCCATTAGGGTGATCTCAGAAGAACTGTAGTGCTAACCGTGGAAGTAAAAGAGTTCCATGGGAATGGTGTAATTAATTATTCACCATTTGGCTCTATATGTTCAGAATTCTCCTCCATTTGGCTCTATATGTTCAGAATTCTCCTCCAGATCAGACTTCAGTTTGTTACAAATAAATATTATGAATGACAAAGACTTTCTCTCCTTTTCTCTTTCCTGTAAAATTTTCTTTTAAGGCCTGGATATTATCTTGAAATTGGGAATTATGAGAAACTACCTCTTAAAATAAACTTCCATTTATGAAAAGATCTATTATTCCATGCTTATCTTTTATAGAAATTCAGTTGTACAGAACCTTTTATATGTTGGACTTTGTAAGAACAATGTCTTTAAACACTACACAGCTCTTCAATTGGGTAAGGTTTAAGAGCTAAGAATTTTAAATAAATTATTTAGTGTGTGTTGGCCAACACAAAACCTTTATAGGCTTACTATTATTATCTTTTTCCCTAATAATAATAGGTAATATTTCAAGATGCAGTTATATTTCAGAAATGTGATATGGCCAGGAGTATTTCTAAATCTGGCAATAGTGAATCATGTTATTATAAACCCAACAGCAATAATACATATTAGCACTATTCAGGGCTAGGTAATTGTGACTTACATAGTGCTTCTCATTTTTCAACATTTATTATCTCATTTGATCTTATAAGGATTATGCCTTGAGATTTGTTTTTTGTTATCATTATCTACACTTTACTCATGAAGAAAATAAGATTTAGAAAGTTTATATAACACACTCAAAGTTCAGTCAGAAACTTACACAGATGAAATTTAAATCCAGAACTTTAAATTCTATGCTTATTCTACTTGCCAAACCACAGAGAATGCATCTTAAGGGAGGAGTTCAGGATGCTGAGTCACCTGAGAGGAACACTACCAGTCTTTGCTGTCACTGGGAAATATACACACTTAAAGGAAAGAAGGATATAGACTCCATGTCAAAGAGAATAGGATATGCTAACAATGGTGGTATTTGTAATAATTGGAAGAATCTGTTTTCATCACAGATGAAAGAAAGCAAGCAAGCCTGTATTCTTTTGTTGAGAATCTTGAAAACTCTACTTTTAGATTACTTCAAGATCTGAGATTACAGATCTTGAAGAAGCTGTGCAAATCATTAGGATAGGAACTCAGTTATATTGTTAAACTCTGTATGACTGGCCCAGATAACATAGGTGGGAGAGTGTCCTCATTTGATTGCTGAATTTGGAAGGAAAAACTGGAAGAGTATAGTCCAAATACTTTTCTTTTATGTCTTCATCTTGAGAGTGGACCTCCCCACTGCTCCTTCAGACTGAAAGTTTTATACATGCAGGCACCATACATGGAGCTTTGCACATGCAGACATGACACAAAATTTAAGAGTGAAGGTACCACTCATGGTGTGTAAAGGTGTGGGTACCACACATGAAGTTTTAAAGATGCAGTCACCATATGGGAGCCACTGGTGACAAGTATGTAACTTTGCCTAATTCTGAGACTTACCCTACAGATGACAGTCATATTTTTAAATATTATCTATATCAGTAATACAGGTAATATCTTTCCTCCCCCACCTGCCTTACACTACTATTTTAATCTCAATTGGTGAAAAATTTACAGAATGGAAGTGGTATTTATTGAGCTGCCTCAAATTTCAAAACATAGGTTAGATGTTTGGGGGTCTCTGAGCTTTGTTCTACTCTGTAATTATAGATATTCTCAATCATAGTCAGTGAATTATTCTACTAAGTGATATGTTTTAGTGTTTAAGAACATGGACTCTAGAGTCAGACTACGTATTTCCAATTATCAATAAAATTTGGAATGTGTAACTTAATGCATATAAAATACTGAGCACAACATCTAGAACATAGTAAGCACTCAACAAATATTAACAGTTATTTGACATTTGACAGAACTAAAGCCTGTAGTCTCTTGCTGAGAATCTTGAAAACCAGTGGTCAGGTGACCAACTGAGGTGGAAGTAATGGGCTTGTGGTGAAAGCATTTTTCATTCTTGAAGAAATACTCTAAAAGGTGGAATGATATCAGCATCTTTGGATACAAATGGCAGCCTTTTATTTAATTCTGCAATTGAGATAAATGATTTTTCAACTCAATCTTTGTTACTCACATGCTTCATGCTCTTCTCTTAATTTTTTTCTGCCAAATCAAGTATTTATTTTCAAAATTAACTTTATACACACACAAATGCTTAAATGATTTATTTTTTTAATTAAATTTTTTTATTTCATTATATTACAGGGGTACAAATGTTTAGATGATGTATATTGCCTTTGCCCCACCTGAGTCAGAGCTTCTAGCACGTCCATACCCTAGACAGTGTGCACCACACCCATTATGTGTGTATATACCCATTTCCTCCTTCTCCCCTCATCTGCCACACACCTGATGAGTGTTATTACTATGTGTACACTAAAGTGTTGATCAATTAGTACCAATTTGATGGTGAGTACATGTGGTGCTTGTTTTTCCATTCTTGTGATACTTCACTTTAGTAGAATGGGCTCCAGCTCTATCTAGGATAATACAAGAGGTGCTAGATCACCATTGTTTTTTGTGGCTGAGTAGAACTTCATGGACTACATATACCCACATTTTATTAATCTGCCAGTGTATTGATGGGCACCTGGGTTGTTTCCACATCTTTGCAATTGTGAATTGTGCTGCTATAAACATTCTAGTGCTGATGTCTTTTTTTTTAATTTATTTTTTTATTTATTTCGGCATATTATGGGGGTACAGATTTTAAGGTTTCAATAAATGCCCTTCCCCCTCTCCCCCCACAAGTCTGAGTCTCCAGCATGACCATCCCCCAGATGGTGCACATCTCACTCATTATGTATGTATATACCCGCCCCCCTCCCCCCTGCCCAATACCCTATTACTGTAGTACCTATGTGTCCACTTCGGTGATACTCAGTTAATAGCAATTTTCTGGTAAGTATAGGTGTCTTTTTAATAGAAATGCTTATGGTTTAATTTTCCAAACTTTTCTGCTGACCTTTGGAACAGGACTGAGAACACAGATATAAAACCATCCTCATATTGTTATCTAATCTCTGACAAATCAGGTAAAATATACATTGGAGAAAAGAATCTCTATTCAATAAATGGTTCTGGAAAAACTGAATAACCAAATACAGAAGATTGAAACTGGATCCCCACCTCCCACCTCTCACCTCTCACACAAATCAACTCACTATAGATAACAGACTTAAACATAAGGTGCGAAATCTTAACAATTTTAGAAGAAAATGTTGGGAAAACTCTTATAGACAACAGCTTAGGCAAAGAATTCTTGAATAAGACCCCCAAAGCAATCACAGCAGCAGCAAAATTAAATAAATGGGACCTGATCAAATTAAAAAGGTATTGCACAGCCAAGAAAACTATCATTAGAGCAAATAGACAACCTACAGAATGGGAATAAATATTTACTTTCTACACATCTGATAAAGGGCTAATAACAAGAATCTATATAGAACTTAAAAAAATTAACATGAAAAAATCAAACAACCCCATCAATAAATGGGCAAAGAACATGGACAGAAACTTTTCAAAAGAGGACAGAGTAATGGCCAGCAAACATATAAAAAAGTGCTCTACATTTCTAATCATTAGGGAAATGCAAACCGAAACCACAATGAGATATCACCTAATACCAGTGACAATGGCCTTTATCAAAAAGTCACAAAACAACAAATACTGGCATAGATGTGGAGATATTGGAACACTCCTTAAATGGCTGGTGGGACTGCAAATTAGTACAACCCCTGTAGAAAGTAATTTGGAGATATCTCAAAGACCTAAAAATAGAAATACCATTTGATCCAGCAATCCCACTACTAGGCATCTACTCAAAGGAAAAAAAGACATTCTATAATAAAGACATCTGCACTCAAATGTTTATGGCAGCACAATTCACAATTAGAAGGATGTGGAAACAACCCATGTACAATCCATACATGAATGGATTAATAAAATGTGGTATATGCACCGTGGAATGCTACTCAACTACAAAGAACAGTGGTGACCTAACACCTCATATATTATCCTGGATAGAGCTAGAGCCCATCCTTAGAAGTGAGGTATCACAAGAATGGAAAAACAAGCACCACATGTACTCACCATCAAATTGGTACTAACTGATCAACACTAAGGTGCTCACATGGAAGTAATATTCACTGGGTGCTGGTCAGGTGGGAGGGGGCTGGTGGGAAAGGGTAAACTCACAACTAATGGATGCGGAGCTCACTGTATGGGGAAAGGGCATACTTGTAGCCCTGGCTTGGGTGAGACAAAGGCATTATCTCAAAACACTTGTACCCCCATAATATTATGAAATAATAAAAAAAAAACTTTTCTGCCCACACATCAAATGAATCAGGATAGACATCTACATTCATTTTCAGATAAAGTTTTCCTTGGAATCTCAGGGATAACATGACTAAAAAGCAGTTTTCTCATTTGGTGTTTAAGGGGATTTGGCAATCTTTACTGACAGAAATTCAAGATTTTGAGAAAAAAGGTGTTCATTACTGTTGTCCAGTTACAAGAAAATAATGAAACAAAAGACTGTACAGTTTAATGGAATTCGGAAAGACTTTTTTTTTCCCATATAAAATATATGACAGCTGACTGAGAGGACACAAATTTCCTGTCAGATGTTTGAAATGCACTAAAATGGGAGAAATGAAGCAGTTAAATGTACTTTGTAAGGTCACACAGGGCCTCAGTGAGGGAATATGGGATGACAAGTTTCAGTGGGAGACTAGACCAGACTCCTTGACTGCAGAGACAGGAAGAAGTTGCGTTCCTTGAGAAGTCAGGCCTCAGGTCATCTTCCAGAGTGGTTAATGAATACAGCTGATATCAAAACTAAAAAGTTGCTATGGGAACCCTGAACTCTTTACCCTTCCCTAGCTCACAAAAACAAATTAAGGATGAACAAACATTTTAATGATCCAAATCATGGAACCAATTTTTATGCCTTACCCTTGACCTTGTCTAACAGTTTGAAATTTATCTCTGAAAGGAAAAACCATCATACTGTCTAGGAAAACCTACAGGTAGCTCAAATTAACTAATTTACCTATCACTCATTCTTCATCTTAAGTTGTAAACAGTAGCAGGAAGATAGAACCCAGGAATTAATTCCTGTTTCTTTTATCTGTCCTTCTTAATGCAGTTTCTAATTTATTGTTGTGTATTCCATGCACAATGGGATTTATGTGAGTAGAATAAATTGACTGTTGAAAATCAACGAATATTCAGCACAATGAAGAATTAACAGGTCTGAGTAGTTCAGCATGACTGCTTGAGGAGCTCTGCAGACCCACATTCCAGTGAAACTGATGAAAATGATTTTAAAAAAAACACCCAGCTCTACAAAGTCTCTGACAATGGTCCTAAGGGCATGCAGTAAATGAAGGAATAGTTATTCAAAAAATTTACGGAAAACTGGTAAGAATAGAGAGAGTCCATAGTATTTGAATCAAGACCCATGCCTACCTCCCATCTCCTAGATTTGTATGACATAAACTCTACTCTAGACTGGGATAGCCAAAAACACAGGGCTCCCTCCCCTAGCTCCTGGTTAGAGGGCTATCTTCTTAGAGGGGCACAATGTCAGCATTTTTCATCCTGTCCTCAGTTACCTGTTGCTAAGGCTAACTTCTGAGTGAATGAATGAAATTGCAGACTCCCTTCTCCCATCCAGCTCTGCTCATAGGTTGGAGGCTCTACGTTGGGCAAGGTGCTGCTGAGAATAGTTTCTGATTGCTTTTGCCCCAAATTTGATTGGATAAGTCTGTGGAGTAATTTATGTCCTGGGGCATTGTTGGAAAAAATAGAGCAACCAACCAGCAATTAACATAAAGACACAATCAAAGGGAGCTTGAACAAAACCTCTGTTATCCTAGGTGAAAATGGGCATGTCAAAGACTATGTCCTGTGAGGAACAGTGTCAGAGGCTTTATACTGTGGAGGAAAACAGACTATACTAAAATAAGCCAGCCACTCACTAAACTAGTAAACAAGCAAATAACAATAACAAGGTCTGGAAAGCAGAGGCAGTACCCAAAGTTGATACAATATATTATCTAAGATGACCAGCTTTCGATGAAAAATTATAAGACATGCAAAAAAGCTGAAAAATATGATCCATCATACACTGGAAAAAGGTCAGGCAACAGAAAATGCTATAAGGGTGACTAGATGTTGGATTTAACAGACAAAGACTTCAAAGTAGCCATTGTAAATATGTTCAAATAATTAAAGAAAACCATGATTAAAGAACTGAAAAAGGTATAAAGACAATATTACATCAAATAGAGAATATCAGGAAATAGATAAAATTGTAAGAAAGAGACAAATGGAAATGACAGATTTAGAAAATACAGCAACCGAAATAAGAAATTCACTGGAGGGACTCAAGGGTAGGTTTGAACCAGCAGAAGAAATAGCGAACTTGAAAATAGATTGATGGATATTGTGCAATCTACAAAAGAGAGAAAAAAAGAATGAATAAAAATAAACAGAGCTTCAGAGAAATGTCAGACACCATTAATTGTACAAATGTATGCACAATAAGAGTACCAGATGGAAAGGAGAGTGTTAAAGGAGCAGAAAAAATATTTATAAAAATAATGGCTGAACATTTCCAAATTTATTAATCTACACATGGAGAAAGCTCAGTGAACTTCAAGTGAAATAAACACTAATAGATCTATAAGTAGGCACATCATATACAAGTGCTGAATGCCAAAGACAAAGAGAAAATCTTGAAAGCAGCAAGAGAAAAATGACTCATCACTTACAAGTTAAGGCCAATATTATTAACAAATGACTTGTCATCAGAAGCAATGGAGACTAGAAAGCAGTGGGATAATATACTCAAAGTGCTCAAAGAACAAACCTGTTAATCAAGATTCTATGTCTAGTGAAGCTAATCTACATCTACTAGATGTGGTGTGTACTCTCTGGATCATGGGCACACTTATCGGGCAGTGCAAAGTCAATTTATGTAACCAAGGTGTACCCCTGTAATACTCTGAAATAAAAAAAAATTAAACAAACAAAAAACTAAAATGAAGGTGAGATATAAAGACATCACCAGGTGAACAAAAACTGAGAGAATTTGTTTATAGCAGACCTACCTTACAAGAAACAGTAAGGAAAATTCTGCAGGCTGAAAGAAAGTGACCTCAGATTATAATTTGAATATATGCCAAAAATGAAGAACACTTGTAAATGTAATTACATAGTTATAAAAGACAGCCTAAATGTATTTCTTCTCTTTTGCTCTTTTAACTTATTTAAAAAACAATTGTATAAAACAATATGCACCTAACATATTAATATTATTGAGCTTATAACATATAGAAAGGTTATATATTTCCCAATAACAGCATAAAAGAGCTGGGTAGGAACCAGGCTATATTGAGCTAAGGAAATGACCCAAGGTGTATGTGGTAAGCTCTAGAACAACTACTAAACTAAAATAATATGTAGTAAAAATCATTAAAGAAATTAAAATGCTAAATTTGAAGATATTTACTGCTGTAAAGACAAGTGTTAAAAAATAAGAATAGGGAAAAAATAGACTAATAAATCTAACCAAAGAGATGCAAGATTTGTACAATGAAAACTATAAAACATTCTTGATAGAAATTAAGGAAGGCCTAAATACATGGAAAGACATCTCATGCTCATAGATTGCAAGAGTTAATATTGTTCCGATGTTAATACTGCCTCAATTGACCTACAGATTCAATGCAATACTTGTTCAAAATTCCAACTGCAATTTTACAGTAATGGATAAGTTGAGTTCAAAATTCATTTGGAACTGTAAGAGATCCAGATTAGCCAAAACACTATTGAAAAAGAAGAGATAAGTTGGAGGACTGGCACATCCTCATTTCAAAACTTATTACAAAGTGGCATTAATCAACGTGGTGTGGCACGGGCACAAGGTTAAATATGTAGATCAACAGAATAGAATTAAAAGTCTAGAAATAAATACATGTATCTATAGTCAACTGATTTTTTTCCAAGATCATCCAATAGAGGAGACAGTAGTCTTTTCAACAAATAGTACTAGGAAATCTGAATTAGCCACATGCAAGTGAGTGAAGTTGAACTCAACCTCACACCATAAACAAAATTATTAATAACTCTGAATGAATCAAAGATCTAAATGTAAGAACTAAGACTATAAATCTTTTAGAATAAAACACAGAGGTAAATCTTTGTTAACTCAGATTTGGCAACGATTCTTAGGCGCCATTAAAAGCACAAGCAATTAAGAAAAAAAGGATAAACTGGATATTATCAAAATGAAAAATGTCTATTCTTCAAAGAATATTACTAAGAAAGTGAAAAGACAGCCCGCAGAAATATTTTCAAATTACACATCTGCTAATGGACTTGTACCTAGAATATATAAAGAACTCTTAGAACTCAATAATTAAAAGACAAACCAGTTAACAAATGGACAAAGGATCCGAAGAGCTATTTCTCTAAAGATTAACAAATGAACAAAAAGTACATAAAAATAGGCTTGCTATCATTAGTTATCAGGAAAATGCCACTCAACATCACAGTGAGATACCACTTCTCATCCACTAGGATGTTTAGAATAAAAAAGTGAAATAAAAACTAGGTCTGACAAGGATGTGGAGAAATCAGAACTCCTATAATAGTCCAACCATTTTAGAAAGCAGTCTGGCAGTTCTTCAAATATTTAAACATGCATCCACATACCATATTATCTAGCAATTCCACTCCTAGGTATATAGCCAAGAGAAATGAAAACACATGTCTACACAAAAACTTGTATAAGAATGTTTACAGCAGCATTATTTAATAATCAAAAGGTAGAAACAACTCAAGTGTTCATCAACTGATGAATGGATAAAAAAATGTGGTATATCAATACAATGGAATAATAGTCATCAAAATGAATGAAGTGCTGATAATACTACAAAATAAAATGAATGAAGTGCTGATACATACTACAACATGGATGAACTTTGAAAGCATTATGTGAAGCCAGAGTTAACAAGTAACATATTGTATGGTTCTATTTATATAAAATGCTCCGAATAGGCAAATAACAAGAGATAGGAAGCGGATTATTGGTTATTTAAGGCTGAGGGCAATGAAGAAAAAAGGGATGATAGCTAAATGGTACAGAGTTTCTTTCCGAGGTGATGAAAATATTCCAAAATTGGCTTTGGCATTACACATATCTGTGAATAAAATAAAAACATTGACTTGTACGTGCACGAATAATATGGTATGTGAATTTTATCTCAGCAAAGCTATTAGAGATAATCTAGAAAATTGTTTTAGAAGGTGAGTAACAAAGGCATATATTTAAAGTTTTGAAAATAGTTTTCTCCTTCAGTTCCAGAACTTTCCTTTTCATTTCTAGTAATCTACCTCATATGCGCGACCCTCAGAACATGAATTGCATTTTGAGGGAAGTAAAAGGCAAGCACTTGGACCTTGCAGAATTCCTCACCCTGAATCTTAGAAAAATTCCTACTATGCGTAAGAGTCAGACAGAGTCTAACTCCCTCAAAGTAAGGTTTGATTCCTAGAAAGTGAAAAATAAAAGTTACTACCACTTTCAGGAACAAAATTTGTTTCTATTAAGAAAAGAAACTAGTTTTGGTCATGGTTAGTGTTTTTTTCCTCAGAGGAATTTTTCTTTCCTGAGCAATGTCCTCTCTAATTTTCATCTTAGCCCAGAGGACCGAAGCAGCCTACACAACATGACTTTCAAAGCCAGTGTGAGGACTGCTGTGTGTGGGTTCATCATGCTCTAAGAAGCTACCTCACCGGAAGAAAAGAGCTCTCCTGTCAAGTACCAATTACAGAAACTGTGGATTCCCCTACTGGGCTCGTGCTGAAGCTTTAAGCTGGAAGAGGCAGAAAGAGAAACATGTGGTCTTTCCACTGGGCTGTCTCATGGTAGAGTATCTTTCAGGCATATGGAGTAAAGAGAAAATGAGTTGGAAAGGACAGAATAATTCACATAGTCTCTGCCTTTGATTAGTTTCTGTGAAGAGAAAAACTAAAAACATAGTGGTGAATTTAAATAATGTGTTGAATGAGATTAGAAAGTAAAAATCAGAATCCTGGAAAATGAGAATTTGAGGGAGCCTCCAGCAGCTTTTAGAGCATTTAAAATTCTTTACAAGCCTCAGATTATAGCTTGTGTCTGAATCCAACTGAGAAGATCTGAAGAGGAAGACCCAGAATTATACCTTTCTGGCTGTTTACTCTTTTATAGATCCTTTAATCCAGTATAAACAGAACATTGGAAAATGTAACCCTCTTTAAGGGAGAGATTCAAACATTTCCCCTGCCTTTCCTACAAACTATACCTCAGGATAATAAAATGGTCGATGAGAGAAGTTATTCTTTCTAGAAATAGTCCAGCCAATAAATAAAGAAGGAATAATAGAATTAGAATATCACCATTTTGCAATCACTAATGAATATAGGAAATGATCTTCAACAGCTGCAGGCATCACAGAAAGAAAGACAATCAGATATTATGTGCCTTCTGATGGAGGAACACACTACCACATAGGAAATTGTCTTTCCCCCAAAATTGAATCTGAATCTGATCTCTCATCTATTTCTAACTACCAGTTTACAGGAAATGCAGAGGCCAAAAAAAAAAAAAAAAAAAAAAGAAAAGTTAAATGTTATGATGAAGATGAAATTTTAAAAATAATTTGAACTGTGGGAAGCTCTATGAGACAAACAATGTGGTTGCTTATGCAAACAAATTGCAAGAATAAAAAAATGGTGGAGAAAATTTATAGATTAAAAAATATTTAAGAAATATGTTAACTGATTAGCAAGTGTGAGCCTTTTCTAATCTCTATTCAAATAAATGGTAAAGGTAAAATCAAGAATAAAAATCCCCTTTAAGACAACTGAGGGACTTGTGGACACTGACAATAGTAAATGAAGTTAGAAATTATCATTATTTTTATTTATTTCAGCATATTACAGGGGTACAAATGTTTAGGTTACATATATTGCCTTTTCCTCACCCAAGTCAGAGGTTACAGTGTGTTCATCCCTGTGCAGTTCATGGGTGTGCACTGCACCCATTAGGTGTGAATATGTCCATCCCTTCCTTCCCCCTCCCAACTGCCTGACACCTGATGCATATTACTACTGTACGTGCACATAAGTGTTGATCAGTTCGTACCAATTTGATGGTGAGCACATGTAGTGCTTGTTTTTCCATTCTCGTGATATATCACTCAGTAGAGTGGGCTCCAGCTCTATCCAGGATAATACAAGAGGTGCTATATAACCATGGTTTTTTTGTGGCTGAGTAGAAGTCCATGGTATACATATATCACATTTTATTAATCCACTTATGTATTGATGGGTTCAGAACTGCAACCATAGAAGGTTGCCTTCTATCACCACTTCTATTCAACATAGTGTTGGAAGTCTTAGCCAGAGCAATCAGACAAAAGATAGAAATCAAGCACATCCAAATGGGAGCAGAAGAGGTCAAAGTATCACTCTTTGCTGACTATATGATCTTACATCTAGAAAACCCCAAAGATTCTGCCATAAGACTGCTGGAATTGATAAACAATTTCAGCAAAGCCTCAGGTTACAAAATCAATATACACAAATCAGTAGCATTCCTATGTGCCAACAACAGTCAAAGTGAGAATCAAATCAAAGACTCAATACCCTTCAAAATAGCAACAAAGAACTTAAAATACATAGGAGTATATTTAACTAAGGAGGTAAAATACCTCTAAAGGGAGAACTATGAAACACTGAAAAAGGAAATAGCAGAGGATGTAAACAGGTAGAAAACCATACCATGCTCATGGGTCAAAAGAATCAACATTGTTAAAATGTTTATACTACTCAAAGTGATCTACAGATTAAACACAATCCCTTTTAAAATACCAACATCATTTTTCAAAGATCTAGAAAAAATAACTCTATGCTTCATATGGAACCAGAGAAGACACCGTATAGTAAAAGCAATATTAAGCAAAAAGAACAAGTTTGAAGTCATCAATTTACCAGACTTCAAGTTATACTGCAGGGCTATAGTAACCAAAACAACATTGCACTGGCACAAGAACAGTGACATAGACCAATGGAACAGAACTGAGAACCCAGATACAAAACCATCCTCATACAGCCATCTAATCTTTGACAAAGCAGACAAAAACATACAATGAGGAAAAGAATCCTTATTCAATAAATGGTGCTGGGAAAATTTGATGGCCACATGTAGAAGACTAAAACAGGATGGACACCTCTCACCTGTCCTCTCACAAAAATCAACTCACAGTGGACAACAGATTCAACCCTGGAATTATAAGAATTAGAATTCTAGAAGACAATGTTGCAAAAACTCTTATAGTCATCGGCCTAGGTAAAGAATTTATGAAGAAGACCCCAATGGCAATCACAGCAACAATAAAAATAAATATATGAGATCTGATCAAATTAAAAAGCTTCTGCACAACCAAGCAAACTCACAAAAGCAAACAGACAACCTACAGGTGGGGAGAAAATATTTGCATGCTACCCATTCGAAAAAGGGCTGATAATTAACATCTATATAGAACTATAGCATGTATATAGAACTCAGGAAAATCAGCAAGATATTATTTTTAACTTGGGAGATATGATGATAGTGTGGTTGTATGTCCTTAGAAGATACAGACTAAAATGCCTACAGATGAAATGATATCATGTCTGAAAATTGCTACAGATGAGCATGGCTGTGTTCAAGTAAAACCTTATCTAGAAAACAGGCAGTATTCTGAATTTGTACTTCATTCTATATTTACCAATCCCTGAAACAGAAGAGCCCTAGATGTATTTAAGAATGAATGTTACCTTAGGTGGTTTGGTCTCCAGTGGATACTTCATTTAACTGCTTCCCATTCCTATGTGCAGTTGTAGTAATGCATTTTTATCATATGTTTTGCAGTGTTTTGACTGCTTGATGGCCATGAGAATGTGCCTTTCAGACCTCCAACTGCAAAAAGCATTATTGGTTATTGATCAATGGCCCTAGATACTGTGCTTTGAAATCCACCATTATATTGTTTCCAATGGGCTGATTGCAGACAATGATTGAGCAGGGCAAGGATAGCAGAACAGATGCATGCCTTGGAGATGTGGAACTCTACTGATTGGTGAACTTGGCTTGAAAAATCCCCCTGACAGCCTTGTTGAACTTTTCATAGAACTCCACTGCTCTCTAAGATACTTGTACCTAACCTGCTTTCCTTCTATCTCCCCTTCACTTGCATTGCAGGGTTTTTGTTTGTTTGTTTTTTGTCTTCTTTTTTGTTTGTTTTCATTTCAAAATATTAACTAAGGGGGAATGAGTGATTTTGTTCCAGGGATACCTTGTATAATGCTTAAGTCAGAGCTTTTGGCATGCTTGTCTCAAGAATAGCATTCATTGTACACTACAGCAAGTTTTTACCATAAGTTTTTATCCCACAGACCCCTCCCACCCTCTTCATTTCTTGGTTTCTCATGTCCTTTATTTTGGTTTGTGTACACATATACCCATCATTTAGCTCTCACTTATTGGTGAGAACATATGGTGTTTGTTTTTTCCATTCCTGAGATACTTCACTGAGGATAATGGTCTCCAGTTCCATCCAAATTGCTGCAAATTACATTATTTCATTACTTTTTATGGCTGAGCAGTACTCTATGATATATATATACCACCACCACACACACACACACACACACACACACACCCATATATATACATGCCACATATTCTTTATCCACTCATGAATTTATGGGCACTTAGGTTGTTTTTATATCTTTGCAATTGTGAATTGTGCTGCAATAAACATTCAAGTACAAGTGTCTTTTTAATAAGATGACTTCATTTCCTTTGGATAGATAACCAGCAGTGGGGTTGCTGGATTGAATGGTAAGTCTACATTCAATTATTTGAGGAATCTCCATACTGTTTTCTATAGAGATTGTACTAATTTTCAATCCCACCAACCGTGTATAAGCATTCCTTTCTCTTTGCATCCACATTAGAATCTGTTGTTTTTTTGACTTTTTAATAATGGCCATTCTGGTAGGAGTAAGGTGGTATCTCATTGTAGTTTTAATTTGCATTTACCTGATGATTAGGGGAAAAAGTTGGGAAAAATTTAGGGGAAATTAGGGAAAAAAGTTTTTTTTGTATGTATATTGGCCATTTTGTCTATCTTTTTTTGAAAAGCTTCTGTTCATGTCAGTTGCACACTTTTTGATGGAGTTGTTTGTTTTTTTTCTTGCTGATTTGTTTGAGCTCTTTGTAGATTCCGGATATCAGTACTTTGTAGATGTATAGTTGCAAATATTTTCTCCCATTCTGTAGGTTATATATTCACTCTGTTGATTATCTTCTTTGCTGTGGAGAAGGTTTTAATTTAATTAAGGATATTGGTCTGTAATATTCTTATTTTTATTGTGTCCTTCCCTGACTTTGGTATCAGGGTGATACTGGTTTTATACAATGACTTAGGGAGGATTCCCCTCCTTTTGATGTTATGGAATGTTTTTTGTAGGATAGATACCAGTTCCTGTAGGTCTGGTAGAATTTGGCTGTGAATGCATCTAGTCTGGGTGTTTTTGCTTTTTTTTGGTTGGGAGATATTTTATTACTGCTTTGATCTCACTGCTTGTTATTTGTCTGTTCAGAATTTCCATTTTTTACCAATTAAGGCTGGGGAGATTGTGTGTTTCCAGAAATTTAAACATTTGCTCTAGGTTTTCTAGTTTGTTTGTATCCAGTTTTTCATAGTTTTCATGGATGATCTTTTCTATTTCTGTGGTATCTGTTGTGATATCTCCTTTTTAATTTTTGATTGAAGTTATATAAATCCTTTCTCTTCTATTTCTGAGTAATCTGGCTAGTGATCTATTGATTTTGTTTATCTTTTTAAAGAATCAACTTTTTGTTTCATTGATCCTTTGTTGGGGGGGCATTTCCATTTCTTTTAGTTCTGCTCTGAGTTTTGTTATTACTTTTCTTTTGCTGGCTTTGGGTTTGGTTTCTTCTTTTTCTAGTTCCTTGAGATGTGACATTAGATTGTTAGTTTGTGATCTTTTCTTAAGGCTATGAACATTCCCCTAGAGCTTTCTGGCTGTAGCCCATAGATTTTGAAAGTATGTGTCCTTTTTGTTATTCAGTTTGATTTCATTTTAATTTTGTCATAGAGCCAAGCATCATTCATTAGCAAACTGTTCAACTTCTATGACTTTGTGTAGTTTTGAGTGTTTCTCTTGGAATTGATTTCTAGTTTTAGTCCACTGTGGTCTGAGAATATACCTGGTATTATTTTAATCTTTTCAAAATTTACTGAAAGTTGTTGTCTGGCCTAAGATATGATCAGTATTGGAAAAAGTTCCATATTCTGATGAGAAAAATATATATTCAATAGTTTTGGGGTAGAATGTTCTGTGGATGTCTGTTAGATTATTTTATTCTAGAGTCTTGTTTAAGTCCAGTGTTTCTTTATTCATTCCTTGGTTCATTGATCTGTCCAGTCTTGTTGGTGGGATGTTGAAGGCTCCAGCAATAAAGATGCTACTGTTTATTTCTTTGCTTAGATCCAGATGTATTTACTTTATGAAACTAGGAGCTCCTATGTTATGTGCGTATATATTATATTTAGAATTGTTAAGTCTTCTTGTTGAATTTCTCCCTTTACTATTATATAATAGTCAACTCTTTCTTTTTTTTTACCATTATGATTTAAAGTCTATTTTATCTTATATGAGAATAGCTACACCTGCTCACTTTTTGTTTCCATTTGCATGGAATATTTTTTTCCATTCCTTAACTTTTAGTCTGTGTGAGTCTTTGTGCTTTATATGTATTTCTTAGAGAAAGCAAACATTTGGGTTGTGTTTTTGCATCCATTCAACCAGACTATGTCTTTTGGTTGGGGTATTCAGACTATTCATGTTGAGTGTTAGTATTGATATGTGGGATGCTGTTCCATTCATGTTAGATGATACTTTATGGTTTCGTTTTTCCTCTTGTACTATCGTTTTCCAAGAACTGTAAGCTATAACTTATAAGTGTTTTTACACTGCCAGATATTTATTGTGCTGTTGCATGTGTAATGTACTTTTAAGTATTTCTTGTAGGGCAGGTCAAATAGTGACAAATTCCATTAGTGTTTGCTTATCTGTAAAAGTCTTTATTTCTCCATCATTTATGAACCTTAGTTTTAAAGCATATAAAATTTTTGTTGGCAGTTCTGTTTAAGAAGATTAAAAGTGGGGCCCCAATTCCTTTTGGCTTGTAATGTCTCCACTGAAAAGTCTGCTGTTAGCCTGATGGGTTTTCTTTTGTAGGTAGTGGTTTTCATCTTGCGCTTGTAAAATTTTCTCCTTCATTTTGACTTTGGCTAGGTCAATGACTACATATTTTGTATGAATTTTTTGTCTTATAAGAATATGTCTTGTGTGACTATTTTATATGAATTTTCTTGGTGTTTGATGATCATCTTGTATCTGGATATCTAAATCTCTGCTGATACCAGGAAAATTCTTAATAGTTCCCACAAATAGGTTTTACGTGCTTTTTATATTTTCTTCTTCTCCCTCATGGATACCTATAATTCCTATGTTGGCTCCATTTACATAGTCCCATATTTCTCTGAGTAATTATTTATTCTTATTATTTCTTTTTTCTGCATATTTGACTGACTGGGTTAGTTCAAATGCCTTGTTTTCAAGCTCTGAGATTCTTCTACTTGGTGTAGTATAGCCTGTTGTTGAAGCTTTATGCTGTATTTTGTAATTCCCTAAATGACTCTTTCTTTTCTTTAAGTTCTGTTATATCCTTTCTTACGTTGTCTATCTCTTTAAAAAGTTTTCCATTTTTTTCATTCATGTCCTGAAACATTTTTTTGGTTTCTTTGTGTTGGTCTTCAATTCTATTCATCTTGTTTGCCATCCGTATTCTGAATTCTATCTCTGACATTTCTAAAATTTCATTTTGGTTGGGATCCATTGTGGTGGATCTATTGTAATCCTTTAGGAGTGTCATACTAGCTTTTTTTTTTATGTTGCCAGAAATTTTTTACTGATCTCCTCTGAAATCTCTTCTCTCAGCTCAGGACTGATAGGTTTACAGTATAGCTGTTATCCTCTGCTGGAACTCTCCTACTTAGTGAAAAGGAGGAAAGTTCCCTAGATAACACTTTTGTGTACTACTCTAGAGGACTGACCCAGTATGAGAGGGGCAGATGCAGAAATAACCTGTAACAACTGTTCTCCTATGTCATCTCAATATCCTGTGGTTGTCACAGTCCAAACTGATGATGGAAGATATTAATTCAGATTGGTGTGATGTTCCTCAAGCCTCTTTTGGAAGCTTGCACAAGAGGCCTGCAAATGTATCTTTCCATGGAGGTGGGTGGTGTGACCTAGACAAGCACATGGGTGAGTCACAGGATATTTGCATGTGCCTCGGCATGTCATGGGACATCAGTTGGTGATGGGGTCATTCATGGGAACTTGGTGGGTGCCTGAGTGTGTCATGGGACCTTGACTGGTACTGAGGGATCTTCGCATGTAGTGGTGGGTTGGTTTCTAGGCTGCTGCTGAAAGCTCAATCAGGAGGCTGGGTAAGTCCCTCTACACTGAGGCAGGTGTTGTGAGTGATTACTCTGCCCAGATCTCTCCACAGTGAAGACAGTGGATGTTTGGAGAGGCTATGTAGATGGTTGTCATGGGTGTCAGGACTATGGGCATTTGCACTTTCCAGGTCTAGGTGTAACAGCAGTTTGTGGTAGCAGATGGCTTATGGCTAGTGAGTCTGTGGTGGAAACCTACACAGCAGACATGGTGTTGTGCAGTGCCTTGGGGACATGGCCCACCAGCTGGCATGCAGGGCAGGGGGGGGCTTGTTCTGCTGGCTGCCACTCAGGGCTGCAGGAGCATGACCTGCAGGCTGGTGCACAGAACCAAGGGATGTGGGTCACCACATGGAGTGTAGGTCTGCTGGGGCATAGACCTTCACATATTGCCAAGGTCCACTGGGACCTGGGTGTGGATTATGGCCTATTGTCCAGTACACAAGACCAGGGGGGATGGCCTGCCATATGGTGCACAGGTCTGTTGGGGCATGGATCTCCACTCAGCACCTGGCTCCATGACAGTATGGATCTTGAAGTGATGGTGTACAGAGGTGGAGGTCTTGTTCCACTGGTCTGCACACAGAGCCACAGGAGCTGGGCTGCTGAATGGCTGAGGCTCTCTAAACACACACAGGTCCCATTGAGGCTGCTACCATGGGACCACTCAAGCTCTGTTCAAGTTACCTGTGGACAGGTGCCCAGTTGCCAGTCATGGGAATACATCTGCTCTCTCTTCTCCCTCCTCAGCCTGGTAAGGGGTGATGTTTGGGCAGCTGGAGTGAAGCTGATCCCTGTGTAGACCAGGAACTCCAGACCTGAGAGTTCAGAGTAGCATCAGCTGCAGGCAATTCAAAACTGAGACCAGTAGGACCTTGCTGAGCCAGCTCTCTGATGCAACTTCACTACACAGTGTTCGAGCAGTTCCCTGATCAGTAAGAGGCCCATGTGGTGATGATGGGGTCCCCACAGTTTGAGTTACAATGTCTATGTGGGGAGAAGGGGCCCTGGGATTCTCTCCTTTATGCCTTCCCTGTGTGTAGACATCTCTCTTAAGTATCTTCTGATCTTGTTTAGTGGATCTCCCCATGCCATCTCCTTCACTCTGAGCTTCTTCTGTCAGTTCTCTGATGATTTACAATGCTCTCTCCAAAAGGGTGCATCCACAGGTGAGCATCTACTTGCAGTGTTTGTTCCTCTCCTACAGATCTGTGTGTGCTGGCTGCTTGTAGTCCGCCATCTTGGCCCTTTCCCATTGCATTGCAGTTTGATGGCTCTCCTGCCCTCTTCCAGCTTCCCCTCATTTTCTCTCAGGCACAGCTAAGTGCCTGAACTTGACCTATGCTTTTTGGAGCACATGGATTAACACAAATTGGTTGTTTATTTTGTGCTTTTCAGACTCAGTTATCAAGCAGTTAGTTAACATCTGGTACAACTTCATAAAGAGGGTATGAGAAAAAGCAACAATGAAGAAGAAATGTCAAAAAAAAAATCTCGAAAAATAAAACATGGACAGTGGGATGGTAATTGATTTGGTAGAGCAGAGGAAGTTTTGACCTAAGAGAATATAGACAGGATTTATGATGATAAGCAAGTTGCCATTCAACACAGAACCCTAAAAAGGCAACAGACTTACTTGTAGGTAAGTGGAGGGCAAAGTTGAAGTTCAAACCTGAGGTAATAATGCCCAAACGTCTCTGGCCCAGAGAAATATCAGGTACAGTGCAGGGTGGAAGTGAAGGACTCAAAGGGGTGAAGGGAAGGATTGCACACTGAATGGTGAGACTTCCGGTCTCTACTCTTTGCTCTGCTCCTTCTAGATCACTGGCTGCCTAGCACCAGCCTGAAGACTAGATAAATCTGGATAACTTTCTTGGTCCCAGAATGAACTGATATTTATAGATTATTTAATTAAGAATCTGGTTTGGTGTCCTCTATAGATGTCCCGAAAAGCCCTGCGCCTGCTGAGAGTTTTCAGTCAGCTTTCCATGCCTTAATCGGCAATAAGACCTGACAGGCAAGTACTATTTGACATTTTGGGAAAGCTTCTCATAGGAAAGGCACAAAAGCAGCTAACTAACTAACTCACTAACTAACTAGCTAACTTAATATCACACATTATAGGAAACAGAGAGAAATTTGAAAGCAGAGGAAACTTTATAAAAGAGAAGATACTGCTTCTGTTAACCAAGAATATATTGATATAGAAAAGGAATAATCAGAATTGTTCCCAAGAGAAAGCTTCTGGGATTTAAAAGCACAATGCTTCTCCAGAAAACAGATAAATAAACAAAAATTTTTTAAAGGAAAATTGAAGATAATGTCAAGGAAATTACTCAGAGAATATAACTAAAAGAAAGATGAACAGGTGTTCAAGTACTGACTACTGGAATTTTGGAAAGATGGAGCAGCTAAAATTATGAGTAGGAAATTATCAAAACAGTAAGAAAAGATATTTCCAATAATGAAAACACTGAGTCTAAAATAAAGAATAAAGGACACTAAAGCATATATTGTGAAATTTCAGAATACCACAGATAAAGGAAAGACTTTTTAGGTACTAAAAAGAGAAACTAGTTTACCATCAAAGGTTTGCAAATCAGTATGACACTGGATGTTGCAACAGCAACTCTGATGCCATAACACAGTGGAGCAGTGCTCTACCAGGGCATCATGTCAAAATCATCTTCCTAGTACTTAAAATTGACCATGGCATCCTTGTACAAAATTTTTCAGTCATTCTCCGTTAGGAGTTAGAGTCTATGATATTTGGAACCGTGTATCTGATTGCTTACGATCTGAACCTGGGTGTCCTTCCCATGTTTTTCAGCACTCTTCATCCACATAAAAAATTAATATTATTTAGAAGGTAAGTTTTTTTGTCCAATGTTTCCCTGAACATCTTGTACACGTCTATATCGTTTGCCTTACTTTAAGCCTGAGAGAAAGTCATGGAGCCTCACAGACTTATTATTATTATTCAATATCCAGTTCAAATATCCTCTCCTCCTTGAAATCTTCCCTACCCCCTCTCCCACCCAAGTCATGTCACATACAATTAATCACCCTGGTGTGCTCCCATAATTTCAATATAAAATAAAAAATTTCTTATCTAATATAATTACCTTATAATATAATAATTAGAACATGATTTTTTTTGTCTTCCTCACAATTTTGAGCTCCTTAAGAGTATGGCTGGTGTTTAATTACTCTGTGCCTCCCAATGCCTGCACAAGTTGATACTTAGTGAATATCCATTAAATTGAAATGAATCAGTAAATATTCTAAAGTAAAAAACAAAACACAACAGGCATAGTAGGACTTATGGGGCATGTCTGAAATCTTTCCCAATATGACAATTAGTGATTGTTTGGTAGATTGATATAAAAATTCAGTTTTTTTCTGGTCTGTGAATACACTACATTTCCCTTGTCCATTAGACACATGTGTTATGTCAACTAATTGGGGTGAGGTGATCTCTCTGTTCCAACAGATGTACACTTACTCCTTTCAGTACAGGATGCTAGAAATATGATTACACTGTCCCCTTCTTTCTCCTTTTCCCAGAACAGTCACCATTAGAAGGAAAAGTTTCAGTGAGAGAACAATGATGTAAAGATGAGATCAGTTAAATGAAAACAGGATCAGTTTGTGGAATTTTATGAAAACAATGTATCTTTATAAAAACAATGCAATTTTTTTTTCTGCTTGACATAGTTATAATTCTACAATAACAGACATCACAGAATTGATAAAGGAGAAGGAAAATTTATTTTGGGGCAATGCTCTGAAATTTCAAATGATAGGAAACATGCCGGCCTTGAGCAAGAATAAACTTTTATCAAAATACACTGCATATTTCAGTGTTTTAAATCCAGAATTAAAAAAAAAAGTCACCATTTTCTTCAAATGTTGAAAAGCACCATGTTTGAGAGAAGACAGTTAATTTAAAACATTAAGGGAAAATTGATGGAGTTGTTAATGGAAAATGGAAGATTACAGCTTTTAGTGACATGTTAGACAAGCACATTTAAACAATTTAAAAGTACTTTTCCCCCACAGGATCACTTATGTCTCGTTTCTGAGTTGTCAGTATCTTTAATTCATTCCAGCTGCTTCTGATTAGTTGTTCATCTTTTTGAAGCAATGCAGTTTCATTGTGATGAGAGAAATGTATCTTTTCTAAAGCAGATGGAAAAAAAAGGCTCTCAGCAACACCCATAAAAGGTCCCTATGATGATGTCTATCACATTTTATAAATCTAAGCTACATTTCAAAGATGAGAGTCTAACCAAGAGTCTGGCCAGGATATCAGAGATGAGGTTTTCAAATGACTAAGCATTTGAGAACTCCATGCACTTCACAAGAGGATTTAATATGAAAAAAATATGAAAAGATTTTGCCCATAAAAGTCCAATCAATGCATCAATCTTCAAAAACAAGAGATGTGTGTGTGCGTGTGTGTGTGTGTGTGTGTGTGTTTTAAAGCAAGGAATATGTGACTCATATTCTGTGTTTTACTAGAGATACTATGTCACCCCAAAAGATAGTATCATTTCAAGCTGCTAGAGTGGACCCCGACATGGAGTGCTGGTGGCAGGAATGCCTTTTCAGCTGGGGAAAAAAAGCAGAAAGTACTGAGAATTTAAACCCCAGGTGCCTAAGAGATGTAATGTGGGAGGACAGATTTTAAACCACAGCTCTCGGACTCAGTTTCATTCACTAAGTGAATTTATCAGTATAGTCTTTATATGAACCTTCCTGCAGGAGACAACAGGTGGCTTCCAGGAGGTGGTTGTACTCCTGTACAATTGTTTGTATTTATTTCAAAATATTAAGGGGGTACAGATGCTTTAGGTTACATGGATCATTTTTTGTAATGCTTGAGACCTGGCTATAGCTGTGCCAGTCACACAAATAGTGTTCATATTACCCATTAGCTTGGTTTATTCCCTTCTCCTACCCCTTCCTCCCTGGCCCCATCCCTGTTGATTTACACTGAGTTTTACGTCTCTCTGTGTACATGTGTGCTTATGGGTTAATTCCAATGTAACAGTGAGTACCTGATACTTCACTTAGGATAATGGTATTCATTTCCATCCAGATTGTTTCAAAAGGTATTAATTTATCTTTCTTATGGTTGAGTAGTACTCTATGGTGTACATATACTACATTTTATTAATCCACTCATGAATTGACGGGCACTTGAGTTGATTCCACATCTTTGCAATTGTGGATTATGCTGCAATAAGCATTTGAGTGCGGGTGTGTTTTTGATAAAAATGACTTCATTTCCTTTTGGTAAATACCAAGTAGTGGGATTGCTGGATCAAATGGTAAATCTACTTTTAGTTCTTTGAGGAATCTCCTTTCTGTTTTTCCATAGAGGTTACACTAAATTGCAGCCCCACCAACATTGTATAAGCATTCATTTCTTCCTATGTCCACACCAGCATCTATTGTTTTGGGACATTTTAATAAATGCCATTCTAACTGGGGTAAAATGATATCTCATTGTGGTTTTAATTTGCATTTCCCTAATGATTAGTGACATTGAGCATTGTTTCATATATTTATTGGCCATTTGTGTTTCTTCTTTTGAGAAGCTTCTGTTCATGTCATTTGCCCACTTTTTAATGGGGTTGTTTGTTTTTTCTTGCTGATTTGGTTGAATTCTTTGTAAATTCTGGTTATTGGATGTGTAGATTGTGAATATTTTCTCCCATTCTGTAGGCTGTCCTTTTGCTCAGTTGATTGTTTCCTTAGCTTTGAAGAAGCTTTTTAGTTTAATCGAGTTTCATTTATTAATTTTTGTTGCTGCCATGATTGTCATTGGTGTCTTTTTTACAAATTCTTTGCCTGGGCTGATATCAAGAAGAGTTTTTTCTACAGTTTCCTCTAGAATTCTTATGGTTTTATGCCTTAGATCCAAGTCTTTTATCCATCTTGAATTAATTTTTGTGAGTAATGAGAGGTAGGGATCCTGTTTCATTCTTCTGCATGTGGCTATCCAATTTTTCCAGCACCACTTACTGAATAGGGCTTCTTTTCCCCAGTGTACATTATTGTCTGCTTTGTAAAAGATAAGTTGGTCATAGGTAGATGGCTTCATATCTGGGTTCTCTGTTCTGTTTTATTGGTCTATGTCTCTATTTTGTACTAATACCATGCTGTTTTGGTTACTATAACCTTGTAGTATAGTTTGAAGTTTGGTAGTGTGATGCCTCCAGTTTTATCCTTTTTGCTTAAGATTGTTTTGGCTATTCTGTCTCTTTTGTAGTTTCAAATGAAGCATAGAATTATTTTTTTCTAGATCTGAGAAGCATAACTTTGGTAACTTCATGGGGATTGCACTGAATTTGTAAATCACTTTAGATATTCCTTCACAATTTCAACTTCCCTGAATGGCTTCCTTTCTTTTCCCCAAGTATACAACCTACTTTATAAGTTGCTTCAGTGGCATTATTTCCAGGTCTTATTGTTGCTTGAAAGAATTGTCTTTGCTTTTGCTTTTGATCTTTTCATTTCTGCAATGCAATCTTTTGTGCCTCTCCCTCTAATTTAAAATATTTATGGTTCTTATGAGTGTTACAATGCTGCTGAGCATTGAATTTCTTTAATGTTGATATTGCAGTATCACAAAGCAAACAAATCATCGTATGTTTAGCAGAAACATGATAATATTGCAATTCCCAATCCTCATTAAAATATGTTTTCTTCCTTTAGCAGTCTCTTGAGCACCTTCTTTGACATGATGGCTTTTTAAGCAGAAACAATTAAAAAATACAGTTGAGCTGTGCAACTATTCACAAACTCCACTTCAAACAGAAACACAGCGCACTGTTGTCAGAAGCTGATAACAGACTGGTGTATTCAGCTCCTATAAACTCTCACCAACCAGCCTCATGTGGTAGTAGGACCGGTTAGGCTGGGGAAGTCAGAACTAAATCATGAGCATAGCAGCTGTCAACTTAGTCCTTATCACTTACTAATGTTCTAATTATGCCAATCAATCTGGGAGGATTATTTTGTTGAAACTTATGTTACTCTTTGGCATTTTAAACATATTCATTTTAAAAATAAAATAAAAATATGGAAGATGAACAAAAATGTATTAATATAAATAAAAGGCTTTGTTCAGTAAAATTTGGATTCAGGCAAAAGGCCACACTTAAGGCCTATATTACAGACTGTTGATGTTCAGATGCCAGTTAGCTAACATTGATTATGCGACACACATATGACAGCCTTGTATTTCTTTACTTAATTCCATCTCTAACTCCAAGTGCTCTCTTCTGGAAATGGCATGCTGGTAATTAAGATGAGGATGAATTGCTTCGCAAATTAGGTGATACAACCTCTGGATTTAAAACATGCTGCTTTAAACACTGTATCCTAAAGGTCATCTTCATCTTGATGCTTATTTGCTGAGCCAGTGGTGGAATGTTCTGACTTGGACAGTGTCTCACAAAACCCACTGTGCACTTTGGGGATGCATTTGACCCTGTCCCTAGGGAGGACATCATCCTCAATGGTATGGTATAAATTTCTTGTTAAGTCCTAGCAGCTTGCATAAACATAACACCAGTCAGTTAGACAACCAGTCAGTTAGCATTTGTGGTCATGTCTAGAAAGATTTTGCTATAAGGTCATTTGTCTCTATTTTCCTAAGGGAAAACCAGATAAAAATTGTATTTCATATATATATCATCCAGTCTAGAGAAGATGAGAGAAGAAATAAAGGTCAGTGGTTAAGAAATTAAACTCTAAAGTCAGAAACCTTTGCCTGGATTTAAATTCAGGCTCTGCAAATTATTGGCTGAATGACTCAGGCCAAGTTTTTATGTTCTCCAAACTTCAAGTTGCTCATCATAAAAGTAGGGATAATAAAGGCATCCATTTTGTGGTGTTATGAAGGTTAAGCAAGGTCATCCATGGAAGAGCATAGCTTAGTACTTGACAGATTAAATATAAATGTAAACATTTATTAGGCCCTACTATGTTCCAGACACTGGGTATGGAGACAAGTGAATGATCCCTTCCCTTGAGCTCACAACCTAGAGGAAATGGTGTACAAAATACATACAGTTACAATTATGTAGGGAGACTCAGGTACTTAAGATGGGCAGCTCCTTGGGTTCCATGAAGACTCAGCTGCTTCCTGAAGGATAAGCAGATTTTTCTAGGTAAAGGAGGTAGAGAGGGACCTTTTAGGCCAAGAAAGCATTAGGTGACTCACATCACTTTCACAGGGAACATAACTTGCCCTAAGCATGGCATTTCCTATTTGAAAACATTAATTTAACCAAAATCAATATAGCAACAATTTAGCTATGCTGTATCCTGGGAGTGAGAGAGTGTGAAGAGAATGGCTTTAATAAGAAAAGACCTAGTCCCACCATACCAGTGTCTGATTCAACTGTCTTCACTCAGCATCCTCTCCTCTTGTGAAGTTGATATGATCTTTGTAGCATTCTTCCCTCTTTCTTTTCAAATCTTCCTCATACTCCCTGGATGTTCTGTCACTTTCTTCTATGTCCAAACTGCTAATTCAGTCTCCATCATTTCACCCTCATTCTCTCCTGGTATAATCCCCAATCCTTCAGTATTAATATTGGCTCTTCTCCAATGACTTTATTCTCTTTTACTTTAATCTCTCTCCTAAACCATTGGTTAACATTTCCCTTAAGTTATCACTTGAAAGGATTCTATCTCCAAGAGTTTGGTTTTTCCGGAAGTGGATTTTGAAAAAAATCCAATAATTTAAGAAGTTTATTTGTGAAAGCCCTGAGTGGAGTGGGCAAGTGACACTGGAAAGGAAAGGAAGCCAATAAAAAAAGCAGGTGTTGAACATGTACCCAGCAATAGGATTGCTGGATAGTATGGTAGTTCTGTTTTTAGTTTTTTGAAGAACCTCCATATGGTTTTCCATAATGACTGCGCTAATTTACATTCACACCAACAATGCACGAGTGTTCCCCTTTCTCTGTATCCTTGCTAGCGTTTGTTATTTTTCATCATTTTGAAAATAGCCATCTTAACTGGGGTGAGATGATTTCTCGTTGTGATTTTCTTGGCAGAATAGGAGGAAACTGAGAAGTCAAGTGATTTTCTGCTAAAATTTTGCCCTATCGTCATCACAGAATCGCGGAATCACAGGGCTGAAGAAGTTCAAGCTTAAAGGGAGCCTTGAAAAGTCCCATATTCTCCCACTCCTAACCTTCCAGCTGAGCAGAGCTGCAGCCTCTGCTTACATTCACAGTGCCTGGGCTGTGCAGGCCTCTGAGACTCCCTGTCCTGTCAGCCCTGAGTACCAAGATAAGCACTGCCTCTCTGTGGCAAGCAGACATCATCTGTCCCCCCGAACAGCTGCTTCTTAAAGATCATGCAGAATGAGTTTAATCCCGAATCTGCAGGAAACCTCACTCTCATCAGCATCATCGTCATCATCAAATATGTGCTGTGTCAGAATTTAGTGTAAATTCTGTGTCAGAATTTAGATAATCTTGGCAGTGAGAGAAGTTTTGGTTCTGAATTCTGGTTCTATACCTAGCTCAAGCTCACATGGCTTCTAAGTAAGGAATCAGAATTCAGAACCAGACCTTCCTTCTACTAGCACCCCTGAAAATTTGGTTTACTGATTATATTTAATATTAATTAGATTATGTGTATATGTAATTATTTAATTCCTGATTATACTTCATTTTGATTGCTGGAATATAATTTTAACATTTGCCACATTTTAATTATTCTATCCTGTTTTCTAATATTTAGGGATATATAATACAAGCTTTTTCATGGTTCCAATGAGAATGTTCACAGAGTTTTCTGTTCTGAAATTTTCACAAGAGTGTTTTTCTATATTGCTGTGTTGTTTTCATGATTACAATTTTAAAGGAAGCATAATTATGCAACATCTTTTACTGACCTCTCCCACTGACATATATTTTAGTTTTAATGCATTTCCTTTGTACAAAATTAATAGCTTTGTTAATTTGGGAACTGTTTGTTGTGATGGATAGGAATTCTTCTTAAAATAAGTTGAATTCATGAGATGAATAATGAGGCAATTATTGAATTCAGAAAAATTTCAGTAACCAAGAATTTAGAAAGGACAAGGTGGCTCTGAATGTTAGAACCACTGCAGAAGTTTGGAGGCTTCTTTTCCCATTTGTCAGATCTGCCTCTCTCTGTGTATCTGTTTAATTTTCCTTTCCTGCTTCAGCCAGATTTACTGTTTTGTCTTTTTTCAACCTAAATAACAGAAGACACGGCTACCTACCAATTCCAGAATTTTAGACATTACATTTTAACCACTGGAGAGAGACTACCTCTTTCTCTGTCCTGGTTCTAAACACCCAGCAAGGAAGGATAGAGATGGCCATTGTGAAATCAGGTGTTCATCTCTGGACCAACTCACGTGGCCAGGAGCTGGAGTCTCAGTAAGCGTCAGGTCCCTATGCTTGCCAACAGTGGGGAGTAGCAGCAGGTCCACATCTATAAGAGGACCGATCCACAGAAAGTATACAAATGTCAGGGGTGGCTCCCAGAAAAGTGCAGTACTGGAAAAATAAATACACATGCCTAATACAGCAAAAAAAAAAAAAAAACCCTTAGTATTTACATTTTTTCTTATTCTTTTGATTAATTAATTTAATGAAATCATAAGGAGTGATATTAGTAAGACTCCAGTTTATTAAGAGTATGACCAATCTAATTATTTCTGAGATGATTCACCAGTTTACTTTCCCCAAACTCCCATAAGTCAATCAATCCACAGTGCCCTTTACTTCCCATCCCCCAGCCCCGCCCCATCCTTCTTGCTGTTATACACCACATGGGCGCAGCCCATGGTAGTGATCTTAGGAGGAGCAACAGGGGCCAGAGTTTGGGTTGCTCAGTCCATTCTTTGCTCCAAAATAGTCTGTGTGGGGTTCTTTGGATAACACACAGGGCTGCTGGTCTGCCTCCTCTCCTCCCAGGCTGCTGCCTGACTGGCCTCTCTACTTTTCCACTGCCATATCTTATTTTACTTTCTGAACTTTCTTCTCCATCCAGCCTTGCTACAAAAATGAACTATTTCACTCCACCCTGCTGTTTCTGAAATAAGCGAAGGAAACCCATCTTCATGATAAGCATTTTTACTGCTGGTCACACCAGGGAAACCAAAACAGTTGACCAAAATGACAAATACTAGTGAGGGCTTGGAATAGTTCAAAAATTCTAAAATTGTTTCAGGACTCCTCTGAAATGTTAAAGAAACTTGAAAGGAATGGGTTTGTCCTCTTCCCTAGATCATCTGGTTCCCTTTCTTAGATCACCAATCATTTCTATGCTTTCACTTACATGTTTAAAGGCATTTAAAAATTATTCATGTATATGTTCATTATAAAGAATGTTGAAAATATAAAAAAAGAATGTGAAAATATCACTGATATCACCATTGAGAGTCTTTCTTCAAAATCAGCCCACTTGATCCCATGTGGTTTATCCTGGTCTAAGATCCTCCATCCTTAGACCAAGGGAGATTCCTTGCTGTGACCTCCTCTGTGTGTGTGTATGTGTGCCTGTGAGCATTGCACGTGCCTTTCAGAATCACCTCCCTGACAACCTGTAAAGACTCCTTGGCTTTGAAAGACTCTTCCTGGAGTCCTTTCTGGGGCATCAGGCCATAGTGCCGGCATCACACCCCCATCTCTTGCATGCCCTGGCTATCTCTGTCCCTCTTTTTCCATTCCCCCTATGAAGAACAAATGCAACTCCACATTGCTTTGCCTGCTTTCCTGTCTGAGTCTCAGGCTGATCTGCCTAAGTATGCTCATCTCGTTATGACCTGACATTGCTTCCTTTCTTGTCCTTGATGGTTTTAGTACCAGAAGTCCTCTAGCTCTAACCCTGGCTTGTGTTGACTCCTCTTATTTGCTGATGGTGAGGAGCCAGTTTTAAAGCTTTCCTTTTCCTTATGTTACTTTGGTTTCACTCCATGCTATTTGAAGTGAATCTTTTGGCTCTCTTCTGATACATGTCCATTTACCTGAAGGCAACATTTTGGTGTCTGCCTTTGTGGAAATGATGATGCTATATATGTTCTTCTGGCCCCCTCCTTTTCTTCTTTCTTTCATTCCTATAAGATATGTCATATTCCCTCTTACCTGGACCTACCAGCCCGATGCAGAGGACTCAGATGTGAACTCCAAGGCCCTAAAGAATCGTGAGATCTCAGATGGAAGGGTACCGGGTCACCCAAGTGACTGCTTGGGTCAGAGTCTTCCCCACTTTCACCCCACTTTTCACCTGGAGGCTCTTCCTTCCACTCTTTCCTACCCAACTCCCCATTTTATTGGAGTCATCCTTCACAAAGCCTGACTGCTTTAACATAAGAGATACTAATGCCATTACTTCTAAATGGAGGGTCAGGCATTTTTTCTTATTCTTTTATTTACAGTAAAAAACAGTATTTGCTACAATTTGAATTTTTTCCCAGGCATTTTACTATAAGTTTTTAAAAAGCATATTCTCTGCCCCCCTTAACACCATAATGGCACCTTGAGTATCTCATGTTAACTCTCATATGACAGGCACTGTTCTTGATATACATTATCCCAGTTAGTTCTTACAGCATCCTGCAATGTCAATATTGTTATTCTCATTTTACAGAGTGCCGAGTAGCTTGCTTAAAGTCAAACAGCCTGCAAGAGATAGAAGCCAAATTATAGCCTGGATGGATTCAGGCCTTTCACTCCATTATTCAATACTGCTTTGTTCATTTTACCACCTAATTCTGCAGACATTTGAGTCTTTCATTTGTGTAGGCTTCAACACAGCTAGAAAACAGAAGCCGAACAGAAATGTACAAAATAAGTTTGCTAGCAGTGACTCTCTAAAGCTATTGAATAGCCATTATATAAAAAATTATGTATTTATGCTAATCATTTCCATGATTGAGAATAGTTGAGCCATTATATAGCTATACAGCTTGCTACCATATTCTTCTTCAATTATTTCTTATAAAATATGATGGATTTCTCTAAAATATCATTTTTAAGAAAAGATTATTCTAGATTTTTATGCTGTTTGGTAGAATTTCAGCACGCTCTGTTGGTGGCCTCATGAGTTGTAAAATGACTCCATTTTATCATTTTAGGCTTCAGCAAAAGGTCTTCAGTGTTTGGGGAGTAGTAGTGACCAGAAGATGAACATAATTTATCCAGAAAACTTCATTACTGTTAAAAATAACTGAACACATGCTCGACTTTCTGGTAGTTTATGGCTGTCAAAAACTAAAAGGAACAAATAATAGTCCCCTGGCATGACTAGTAATCATTCTTACTTAGCTAACATAATCTTTAGTCACCAGGGATTAAATCTATATCTCCTTTCTTATTTACCACTCTGTTAGGACTTTTAGGAATGCACAGTTGAAAATTCGCTTGTTTCTGGAACAGGAATGGCAGATTTACGGCACAGTGGGGACACTCACCACTCTAGAACCCATAGCAGACATAGAGAAAGGCTCACAAACTACTTCCTATGGGGTCTGCCCTTGACACAATCGTCTCACTTCAGCTCTCTTCAGGTAGTTGTTGCTACCATTTGATCAGAGTTGGTGTAATAGTTCATTCATTCAAAGATGTTTATCAAGCATTTACTATGTACCAGGCAGTGCTTTATGAGAAGAAACCTATTTGCTCTTTGGTCATTGTCCAAGTTTATTTTGTTGTTGCCAGGTACCCCGAATCTTTCCTCATTGATCATTGAAGTTGGCCAATCCCATCTGTAGCCTAGAGCTTCACTAACTCCAGGTTTCCATGACCTCTGTTACAACAGAAGATCCCACTTTGTCTTGGGGCCTAGGATATGAAGTAAAAGCCAAATATATGCACAGTAGATGGTCTTACCATAGTAGCACCTTAAATGTATTCTTCCTTGACCTATATTACTGAATGAGGAGGGTTGACATGACTCAAGGCATGAATTTCATGAGTAATTTAGCTGTAATGACTCCTGTCTTTTGAGGCCAGTGTGATGTGCTTAATCATTGTAAACCTAATAACACCTGTTTGCCCACTGCCTTCAGTCTTCCTCTTTAGGCATCCCTAATCCACAGCCTCAGACTGGATATTTGCTTTAGGATGATAAGACTTACTCGTGACAGCTTAAATATGATGTCACTACGCACATCTTTAAAAATATGCAATTAAGGCAAAGACTGACCTTTAGTTGGAATGTGTCAGGCAATGGATTCAGCTGTTAGATATGATTGTGTAAGGTGGTGATTCTAGCATTAGATGCTTAATATCTGGCCAAAATCTCTTTAAGCATGTTGGGAAGAGTCCAGCAAAACTGGCATAGATCTCGGACTGAATTGTCCCCATCCTTACTTCTAATGAAATAGAGCTGCTGAGGAAGGTATAGAGTCACCAGACCATCACACATGGCTTTATGCTCAGACTTTTGAGAGGAAAATTTCCATATGGGATTTGAACTAAGATGGCAGTACAGGTTCCACAGAAAAGAGCAAATAAGTCAACCTGATCCTTTGTAAAAGACTAGAATTTCTCCAGCCATTTCTTTACTGTATATCTTCTCTGAATCATGTGTAAAACATCAGCCAATCTTGAGTCCCACTTATTTATTGTGCAGTTTGATCAAGCTGAATAAACATAATAAGGAAGTCTTTTAAAGCGAAGCTTCTCTGCAGAGACAGTTCATATAAACTTAGATTTCCAAGCTTTCCAAGCCATCGGCCTTGATGCTACTTCAAGTTTTGAAGATAAGCATGTAGAGATTGTTAAATGGACAAGGAGGTAAGTAATAAGGTGTCAGTCTTCTTTGTAAAATGATCCTCACTGCATAGTTAGCTTGACTACTGCCTATTTACCTGCAATGGATGGGCACAAAAGTATTATTAATCTCTGTGTTTGCATCATTTCAATCACCATATAAGTATTTAAATTTTCCATTAAGAAACAATTGACATAGTTTTTCTTGATCTCTCCCTGTCAACTTATTTCCCCAAAGGTTATTAGGATGAGGAGCACCATCTCCTCTCTAATTAGCTGGCTGAATATACTCTCTCTACATCCTCAGCTACCATTCCCTTAAAAAGTTTTATAGTTTTAAAAAGTATTCATGTGCATAATTTAACAATAATTTAGGATAGAATGACTTATGATAATAAAAAGTAACCATATTTTGTGTCACCATGCTCTTTTAACTTTTCCTTCTTTGCATTATTTTGATGCCTATATTTATATCTCTAAGTGCTGGCTTCCTGGAATTATAATTGATGATTTAGTTTACTTATATCATCATCCCTCTCCTTCCCTTTTCTCAATATAGTCGTATCACTCTTAGTTACTCTATTAATTACTTTTGCTACAGACTATATGACTTCTATTTTCACTACCTCATAAAGAGGATGTGGGAGTTAACATTCTGTGTCTTTGCGTGTCTGGCTCTGTCTGTATTCTGTCTTTATATTTGATTTATGTCTTTGTTTTATCCCAACATTTCATTGATTTTTAGTTCTGCTGGAAATTGACTTTTAGGTTGAAAATCACCTTTTCAGACATTTGGAGATACTGGTCTGTTTTCTTCTAACATATTCTTTTTTTCATAGACTGCTTTAATTTATTTTTCTGTCTGCATGCTAAGGCACGGGCTCCTTAATTGGTTGGCTTTTGTTCAGGTTTCCCAGAGGCCATCATGTGTGAGATTTGCCCAGTGGTGCTGACACCCCAAAGACCTGTCTTAATTTATTTTGAAAAACTGTGTTCAGGTACTTCAGAGAGTATGTCCACTTTTTGTCTTGGGAAAGGGGTGAACGTACTCATCTTTGGGTGTTCTGTGTGACAGAGTGGAGGAATATATTGAGTGGCCTTGTGGTTTTATATTTTATTGATTTTTAATAAATTAACCTGTTTTCAATCTATATCTCTTACTGATTCTCCATTATATTTATTTATTTATTTATTTTTTTGAAGTTTTCTGGATTTATATTTATTTAGTTATATTTTACTGATACATGATAGATGTACATATTTTGAGGATATGTGTGATATTTTAATACATCCATGTAATGTGTAATAATCAAATCAGGGTAATTGGGATACCCATCACCTTAAACATGTTTTCTTTTTTTTTTTAATTATTTTTTTTTTATTTCGGCATATGATGGGGATACAGATTTTAAGGTTTCAATAACTGCCCTTTCCCCCCCGCCCCCCACAAGTCTGAGTCTCCAGCATAACCATCCCCCAGACGGTGCACTTCTCACTCATTATATATGTATCTACCCATCCCCCCCCGTCCCCCTGTCCAATAC
>VSMD01068460.1:46062-138929 GCA_008750895.1 Mirza zaza | reverse complement strand
CTGCGGTGGGGCCCAGCGCTGACACCCCTGCAGCACGTGCCTGCGGTGGGGCCCAGCGCTGACACCCCTGCAGCACGTGTCTGCGGTGGGGCCCAGCGCTGACACCCCTGCAGCACGTGCCTGCGGTGGGGCCCAGCGCTGACACCCCTGCAGCACGTGTCTGCGGTGGGGCCCAGCGCTGACACCCCTGCAGCACGTGTCTGCGGTGCGGCCCAGCCCTCCCGGAGCCTCACGTGCTGCAGCCGGCTCTTCCCATGTGCCGGGTTTTGTCAAATTACAAGAAATGCCTAATAGGAAAGTTTCCTAATGTTTTTAAAATTAGTTACTAGTTTTTGTTGTTTTGTTTTTAACATAAAGTGCTTTTGGAGATAAGAGTATTAAATTTGGTCACAATTTATTAAGTCTTTTGAAAGCTGTTGTGAAATAGATAATTAGATGAGGCTGTGGTTGATTAAAACAGTTGAGTTGACCTGCTTGTCATCCCAGTGCAGAAGAAGGAAGTGTCCTCAGCTTAGAAAATTGCTGGCATGAACACAAACAAGCCTAATTGTTTGAAATGAGAATTTTCAGATTTTGGATTTGTGTTCAGAAATAGTCAAGTCCTGAAATGCTACAAAAATGACCAAGCTTGTTCATGTTCAATACCTGATAGTTCTAGCATTGGGGTGACCACAGATCACAGATGTAGGGGAAGCCCGAGTCTTCTCTGGCTCTGGCATGGGCAAATTTTCCAAAACCGTGTATGGGCCAGGGTCTTAGAAGTTTGACATTAGCTCAAACAGATGTGTTATCAACAAGAATGCTGATGAGTTTGCTGAATTTCAGAAAACTGAACTCCAGACTTACACGAGATTGAAGAATTCTTTAGAATTGATTTTCAAGCACTTTATTTATGCTTCTCAAGGGAGCTACACTGGCAAGGGAGGTCATAGTTTCTGAAAGACCTTTTTTCCAAACTTCTGACTTTGCTCACACACACCACACACAGAGAACATATATTAACTAGTGGAATCCCAATTTTATACATTAGGATACTTCCCTTTACATTTTTTACCTTTTAATAAAGTAAACCTTTGGAATTCAGAATTCCTGAGCTTATAATACTGTCAAACTTTGGTTTTTGGGAATTCTGAAGTTTACCCTTGATTAGCCTTGATTCTTTCAAATGAATACTGGGTGACCTTGTCTAAACCCTCATTTGTTTCTCTGTGACTCAGTTTCTCCCTCTGTAGAGCAGAGGCGATGGCACTTGCTCCTTTTAAACTCCTCCTGGGTTGTGGAAGGTTTTCAGAGTAGTGAAGTAATTTGATATCCTTAAGTAAAATGTGCTTGAAAACTGTATTTCTACTCATGGAAATGGAAATTAGTTTTTCTTCTTCTTTTTTTTAGCTGTAATGGCTACTGGGAGATTCAGCAAAACTAAAATAATTTTCTAAAATAGTGCTGTTCAAGGGCATTGTAATTACGGTCTCCTAGAGGAGAACCAGTGGAAGGGCTGGCGTCACAGACTCTGGTTCCCACAAGAAGGAGGCGGTTTCTGTTGTGTCCCGCTCAGGGGTCCCTGTCCCCTCCCCTGTCTCGTGGACACTCGCACGACTCAGTGTTAGGAATGCGACTGCCTGTCAAGGCTGCCCGCAGCACACATACTGAAGGCTAATGCACGCTGGAGCTTTAATCAGGGTGTGCTTACGCCTGCCTTTCGTGGAACTTGGCATTCCCTCTTCCGTTTCAGCAATCACAGTCACACTACACTTTGACAAACTAGGTGTGTGCACATTGCTCCAAGCCCCATGCCGACGCGCCATACATTGACATGGAAGCCAGGGTGCAGAGCCCTCTCCCCTTCCTTCATGCCCTTAGCTGCTATGAGGTTATAGTTTATACTATCGGCGAGTGACAGCTGAAGACGCGCTAACATAGCCGAGGAAACAGAAACACGCATCTTCTCACTCCGAAGTTTACTTAACTTCCTTCAGGACTAAGGGTAAATCTTCACATCACAAGTTATCCCAGGGCCCTGCTTGTGGGGAAGCGAAGAGGCCACATGCTAAGAAAACAAACAAATGGCACAGAAGACTAGGGCTGTTAACTGCCCCGAGAGGACAGCTGCCAAGTCACTGCCAGGCGTGCCGCTTGCACTTCGGGTATGCGACAGTGAGCAGGGCGCTTCCCAGGGAGACTCTGTCGTCCCCTCCTCTTCACACGCGTGCTGCATGCAGCGTGAGCCCCAGCTCCAGCCATGGCCACCACCCGTGTCCTGGCTCTGGAGAGATGCGAGTCGGGTCTCCTTTGTGTCTGCCTGCTCCCTGGATTGTTTATCCTTGCTGGCCCTGCCCGCTTGCTTCTCTCCCTCCCCGCCCCCTCCCCCTCCTTCTTCACCGTTTCTCTTTCCCCTCCACCCAGCTGCCCGTCTGTGGGAACCAGACTCTGTGACACTGGCCCTTCCCTAGGGAGAAGCAACCTGATCCCATGAGGAGTCTCCTGAAATAACGGCCCTGCCGCCAGGAGCACCTCTCATCCTGAGACCCTCTGAAAGAGCGCGGCGCCGCACAGCTTAGACCACCGCAGAAGTTGGGACCCTCAGGAACTCCAATTCCAGCGCGCCGGCCCTTCTGTGTTTTGGAAGGCCCCTTCCAGGCACGGGGCTTGGCGGTGGCAAGCCCACTGTCTCACGTTCTGAGCTGAAACTGCGCCCAGGAAACATTAAGTGGCGTTTCTAATAAGTCACTGTGCAGTTTTGCTTTGTGTCTGGCGGGATGTCTCGGTAGGCGGCTGGCACGAGAGCACCATCCATCGCCCCACACAGCAGCGGGCTCCGAGGGGTCGAGAGGCGAGGAAGGGCCGAGGCCACTAGCCAGTCACGGCCAGGCTTGACCCCGCAGCCTGCTTCCTGCCGCCCGGCCGCCGCGCACTGTCCAGCAGGTGCCGCCAGGGCGGCGGAGCTGCCGGTGACAAAGCCATGGCTCATGGGCTAGTAATTTTGTCTGGATTTCTGTCAAGGCCAGGAATGCCAGTCAATAGCAAATGCAGGAAATTTTAAAAGACCAGGAGCAGCTGACAACAAAGCCCATTCTGGGATGTTTTTAACAAAACAATCAAGGATTCAGTGCTTCCGGGGCTGAGGACCAAATGGGAGCAGGACCAGAAGGCGGCATCGCCTCTTCCATCTTCCGCCGGCTCTGAACCACGAAGGACGGTCTAAAAATACTGCCTGAACCTTGCACTAGTGGCGCTTTTGTTATTTACCCTCTGATGCTCTGGTCTTTTGAAAAACGTCCTTATCAGGGCTGAGAGTTTCCTATCACTGGTGTTTATAGAGCCCTCTATCCTGCAGACGTCAAAGTGCTTATTCTCGTTTCTGAGAACTGAGCGGCAGGGCTCCGCGAGGGACACGTGGCTCCGGCGGGAGAGCTGGCGGGGGAACGAGGCAGGGGTGCCAGACTTCCGGACTCGGGTGTGGCTTGCTCGGTAGCAATCCGTTCCAGCCTCAGAGAGGACAGCTGCCTCCTGGCTGGGCTGCTGTGGCCCACCTGAAGGCCATACCTTTCCCACGAGGCCCCCAGGAAGCCCCGCCTGGCCCCCTGTGCTCCTGACGACGGCCCTCTTCCTGACTTGTGGGGCCGTGCTGTCTGCTGCGACCCCTCAGCCCTCCTGCAGGCCACACTTCCCAGATGTCTGTGTCTCCGACTTGGTCTCACGGGGCAGGCCACGGGTTGAGCTCTGTTCCGAGTGCCCGAGGTCCTTGGTGCAGTTGTGGGCCCTTCACATCGGCCAGCAAGCTCGAGGTGGGGCAGTGCCTTGTCTCCAAAACTCAGTGGCGATTCAGACTCAAGTCCCCAAAGGGCAGCCGACTGCAGCCGCAGCAGACCGAACACTGTGGCTTCTAAGGTCTGTGCCAGCGGGTCCCTGAGTTCCAGGGCGCCCCAGCCGCGCCTGCGTGGAATCCCGGGAATCACAGTAAGCCCCTGCACAGGGCTGTGAGCGGTAAATAAGAGATCACGAGGAAGCTGTCTGCCCAGATGGGACGAGCTGCGCAGATGGGGAGTGATTATGACTCGCCCGTCTTCCCGAGCGCCCGAGTGGAGAGCCCTGGCAGAGCGGGATGCCAGCTGGGATCTGGTCACGGGCCCGGACCCACTTTAGAGACCGATCACAGCCAGGGGGCTCTGCCCTCCGGGCCAGTTCACAGTTCACACCACCTGCTACAGGTTTGTCTTTACTCGAAACTTCTTCCTGTGGATGCAAAATCCGGCGTGAGTGGATGGTCGCCCACAGCGCGGGCTCCAATCCCGGTCCTAGCAAAGAGTGTGGACTTCTCAGCCCCAGATGCTGCCACAACCCTGGGACCCCTCAGCAGGGGGGCTGTGTCCAGCCAGGCAGGCTGCCCCCCAGTCACTCAGCGTCCCGTGAGCTGAGCTCGCTGAGCGGCCATGCTGCGCCGTGGAGACCCGTCTGACAGCCGTGCGTCCTGCTCACTGAACTCGCTCCTGAAACGGCACAAGGAAAAGAGGAAAGGAAAAGTGGAGAGTGAGCAGAGCGCACCTTTCCTGGGGAGAAGGAGGCAACAGGCATTCTCAGAAAGGGAGGGACTTGGAAAGGGTTGGAGAGGGAAGTGCAACCGAGGGGAGCGGGAAGGCAGGAGTGGAGGGGAGGCGAGAGGAGGGGCGAAAGGTCCAGATCCAGGGTCCCAACACCTCCCGCTGCGAAAGCCAGGGGACCGGGCAGAAGACAGAAACAGTCCGTGTGGACTCTGGGGTCGTGGGGTTTATTCTCATGTGCTCCAGGCTGCTGCTCTCTTGCCTAAGTGCTTAATAAATCTTGAGCAATTTATGAACCTACCTGAGTCCCGGTTTTGTCATACGTAAGATGGTGGTTAAAATACATACCTCCCCAGTAATAAGCAAATTTAATGGAAAAAAAACCATAAAGAATAACAACAAATTCCATAAAACACCTAGGAGTATTTTCAAGGAAAATTGATGTGATATCAATCAAGAAAATCACAAAACTTGATTGGCATATAAAATGTACACAGAAATAACATGCCTATTTGAACAAATATAGCATGCTCCTGGATAAGAAAAATGACTGTTGTGAAAATATCAATTGTTCCCAAATTAATGCACAGATTTAAGTCATTTTAATATCCGCATGGCTATTTTAAAAACAAAACAAAAGTAATGTTGAGTGCTTACATCTTGGAATAAAAAAAAGCATCTGTTTTAATAATTTGAACTGTGCTATAAGGATATGATGCTTAAAATAATTTGATCTTCGTTTACAAACAGACAAATTAATGAAACAGAATAAATTCTTCAAAGAACTTGAGCTCATGAACGAATGAGCTATATGGCACACAAAGCTACACAAATAACAATAAAATAAATGTGTTTTCCACAAATCGCATGGGAATGAATAACCCATTTGCAATTGGAGAGAAAGAGCAATTTAGTCCTGGACCAAAAAATTTCATAGTAAATTTAAGATTAATTTAAAAGTTAAAATACAGAGCAACAAAAGGCAGAAGAAAGAAAAAAAAAATTCATCAAATATGTGGAGGATGGGTCTGCTCTTTATCCTGTGGTTCAGAAACTCATTTTTCTAACTGTCTCAGGGTTGAGTGAACTCCTATAGGCTGATTTGAGCTGTGCAGATTCATAAAATCAACGTATAAAATGCAGTGACTGATTAATTTACAGGGACCCGACTCTGCCCGGAGTGTCCTCTTCCCACGCCCACAGGCGCTAGTGGTGAGCGCGGAGTCGGAGCAAGGAGAGGCTGGCGCTGGCCCAGGGCTGGACCTGCAGGCTGCGGCCCCACCTGCACTCTATGAATGGCTGCACACACTAAGAAACAACTGGTGGCAGCCATTCCTTTGTTTCCCCAGATGTCCCAGAACCTGCTTGGGTCCTCCTTCCCAGCGCTGGTAGGCAGGTGACCTCGCTGCAAGATTGGCTCATGCTTCTGGTCCATTCTTGAAATCCAGGAAGCGTCTGCCGGGCCTCTGTCTCTCCAGGTGGGGGCTCTGGTCCTTCAGCTTGCAGTGCCGTAACCCCAGGGGCGCACTGGGCCCAGCAGGAGGGGGAGGCTTCGGGGCGCCACCGCTTCTCCTGGCTCCTTGTGGTTCAGAGGCCCTCCCCTCAAGTCCGGGGGCCCATACCTACCAAAGTCCCATCCTGTCGGAGCATCTGCATCCAGGTGGGCTTGGGACCCGGCCTTGTGCAGCCTGTAACCACATGCTGCTGTCAGAGGTGCCTTGCCCTTTCCAGCCCTTGAAATTGAAACGGGTCCTTTCCAGACTTTTGCGCACAGTAGCGCTCATCCGTCTGAGCCCACTAGAAGAGAGAGGCCGGGCCATTGTCAAGTCATCCGTAGGAGGATGGCCATGCAATTTATTTTCTGAAACAAGACAGTTTGAGAGCCAGATGGGAGGGAGTTATTACTAATAATTCTGAGAAGAGGAGCAAACCAGACTGCCAGCATCTCCAGCACCGTTGCTGCTATGTCAATTTTTCTGGGCTTCTCTGGCCAACCCACCCCTCTTCTGATTGCCACACTCTTCAGCTACGCTGAAACCTTTCACACTGTTTCTTTCTTGGCTGCCTCTGCCCCTTTAGGGCCACATCCCCAATGGCCTGGCCCGGGGGCGGGTATCACAGCGGAGCTCTCCAAGGAAACCTCAGGTCCAAGTTCCTGTGGGCATCTCGGGGCAGCTGTCCACCCACTTCTCCCCGCCCCTCACTCCCCTACCCACTGGGGGGTTTATCTTAACAAAACAATTTGAAAAGGTAATTTTATTTGAAATAATGCAGAAATAAAAGCCCGTGAGCAATGCAAACATCCAACAACAAGGAACTGTCCAAGTGAAGCTGATGCCACCAAGAGGATGGGCTAATATTTAGGAAGGTGGTGATTTGGAAGAATCTGGCAACATGGAAATTGTATATGCTGTAATGGTTAATGAAGAATTAAGAAGACTGTAAAGTTGTACCACTTTGACTATAGTCATATAAAAATAATAACAAATACATTGACATGTCAGAATGGAAACAACTACCAACATGCCAACATGGTAACAATAGCTTTGTTTCAATTATGGGATTGGGGTGAATTTTTTTCTCTCTTTCACTATTCTCCAATTTTCTGGAATGTGGTTAATATAATGGAAACAATGCGCTCTCCCTCCCCTTCTGCACGAATTAAATGAGGTAATGATTATGAAGTGCCTTTTCCTTTGTTTCTCCCCTCTGTATAACCCCATTGTATCCTTACGACCTTGTCCTGAAAGAGGGAGCAGGGCCTTGGTTGGATTTTCTTGTTCCCAGGCCAAGGCTCTCTCTCATTTTCTCCCTTGTCTTCCCATGTGTCAACCTCGGGCCACAAAGGAAATGCTCTCGACAACCCCGGCGGACTTAGCGTGGGCCCTCTTGCACCTGCAAAGCGAAGGCCTCCGTATCACTTCCATAGAGACTTCAACCCTGTCAAGAACAGCTTCCTTATGTGAAGTTTTATTGGGGAAGGAAATGTCCCAAGAACGTTCTACAGTTCAGCCTGTTGTGAAAGTTCACCCTGCCTCTCTGACACCCACTCGGATTTCTCGCCACCTTGGTGGTCCGAGAACAGGCTCTCGAATGCTGAGCTGCGATTCCCTTTCCAGGTTCTGAAGCTGTTCTGGACTTAGCCTCATCTTGACATATGTTTGCCACTTCTTCAATTTTATTTTATTTTGTCTAGACCATTTGTGAGGAGGAAAGGGATTCTTCTTCAGGTCGAAGTGCTTTTCCTCTGTTAACTCTTGGAGGTACGGAGATGCCAGGATCATGCTCTTGACAGAATCCTGGACGCTCTTCCCAGGTTTTCTTCCATGAGCCAACTCAACCCAGAAAATTGCCCCTGGAGACACTTCCCATGTCTTAGGCAAACCCTGATTTCACTAACCTACAGCGTCTTGGAAATACACGGCCAGTACCTGTCTCAGCATGGCTGGTGATAGAGGGCTATGGGGCACACTCTGGGCCCATCGACGGGGCCTGGTTCAGCAAGTCACAGTCTGTCCTGACAGGGTGCAGAGCAGTGTGTGTAGCAAAATACCATCCGTACTGAGATGCATTTACAGGTCTGTATTTAGATGCGCATAGAATATTTCTGCAAAGACCGAGAAGAGACCAGTACCATTCCCCTCTGTGGCAGATAACTGGGGGAGCTGCAAGAGAGGAAACGACCAACTTTTATTTTATTTTATTTTGTATTTCTTTGGTCCTTTTTGCGTTTTGTACTGATGTGTGTGTGTGGTGTGCTTGTGCATGTGTGTGCGTATTTATATTTACTAGAAAAAAAGCTGAAATGTGTACGTGGTGGGAATGCTGGGAGACCCTTCCATTTGGGTAAATTACCTCTAAGGATTACAGTTTTCTCATTTTCATCCATCAGCATTAAACAGGGAAATGATTTTCATGCCTCTGTCTTTGGTAAGCCCTCTCACCCTACTTTCTTAAATTGTTTCAGGCTGCTGCAAACACATTCAAGATTTGCTTTCTTTACTTTTCAGCTCCTCACTCTCTTGGGAGCCACTTTTAAAATTTTCTGGCCAAGAACTCACCCCACCCCTCCCTTCCCCACCTGCAAAAGGTGGCAAGAAATCTAAAACATAAATATTGGAAAACTGATTTTTGATAAGAACTTAAGACATCATGTTTTTATAAACTTTAGCTCTTGCAAAAGTGCCTTGAATAGGCTGGATGCTGAGCCCTGAAGAGACCGCAGCTTGGGGCAGCCAAGGTGCTCTCAAATCCTTTGCACGTGGACAGAGGAATCAATAAGTGGATACTGTAAGTTATGAATTGCTCCTCCACACTCAGGTGCAAGAAGCATCACATTTCTTTATTTTTCTAAGTCAAATTGCACCTGGCTCCAAGCATCTGCTACCCGGGGTTAACAAGAAACATGATACTGGCTATTCTTGGGGCTCATTCTCCTTCACTTAGATCACACAGGATCCTGCGGTCTGTGGCCCCTGGAAATGGGTGTGGTTGGCATCACTGTCCTGCTGTGTCCTTTTCGCCACACGAGTCCACTGTCATCTTTAGGGCTCTGGAGTCTGACGGCCCTAGAAATGCAGTTCATACCATGTCGTCGTTGGCCAGAGAGGGCTTGCCACTTGGCTCAGAGGCAGCAGAGGCAATTTCAGCCTCTACACAGCTGTGGAGGACTGGCATCCCGCTCCCCAAAGCCTCAGCTGCCCCAGGCCTCGATGTAGGGTGGCGACAGGTGCCTGGGCTCACCCACTCTTGCCTGCCTGGGGCATCTTCCCTGTTTTGACATCACCATCTCCCTGCTTCTGCTCTTACACAAACAGCAGTTCCTCCTGCTGGCCTCGTTTTCCGGGGCAGGAGCTTGAGTCTTCAGGGCTACCGTCCACCTCCTGACATGTGACAGCTGAGTGTGCAGGTCCCAGGAAAGCAGTGCCCACTTCTCTGAGCAGCACATGGAAGCCTTCCCAGGCGAGTCGCCAAGAGCAGCACCCATGGTACGGACGGCGGAGCTGCGTCCTCCCCCACCAACCTCCTCAGCTCACACCACCCAGACGCAGTGGCTTCAGCCCCCTCTCCTGCTGTCCCCAGGAGGGGGAAGTGGGGCAGGTGTCCACCCTGCACACCTACTTCCTCTGCCACCGCTGGGTCTCCACACTGTCCCACCTGTGCCACCTGAACACAGGTGTCCTGAGCCGCCGCGCCTGGGGGCCAGTCTGCCCCAGGGGCAGCGGCTCTCACTGCTCTTACTCCTCAAGCGCTGGTTCTTTCTGACCCAGGCAACATGGATGCAGGCAGAAATTTAGGAAGCTTTCATTCAGTGCTTGGTAAGGTCTGGCTCCACCTGAGGTTTTGCAGAGTCTACAGAAAAGTGATTCTCAACCTTCGGCTGCGTTAAAAGATCATCTATCTGGGCTCCTTCAAAAAATGCAGTATCTGAAAGATGAAGACAGTTGGCTGAGGATTTTCAACCACTTCCACAGTCAATTCTAACACATTTGGCCCCTTGAGCTCTCACTGGGAAATGTTCCTTGTACTTCCAAAAGGACAAGCTTACCTGAGATTTCCCCTGTCACCTGAGGTCTTCACTCACTGTTCCAGTGGGATACCAATGACCAGGAAGGGGTAAAACAGGGCTTTGCTGTGCATAAGTAGTCCCAAGACCTTAGAGCTGCTACTCATGGAGGTGCCTCTGTTGGCTGCGTCCACCTGGCCATGTTGCAGCATCCCAGCGACCCCTCGTGAGGCTCTGCGTCCCCAGCCCTGGCAGAGAGGATGGCCTTAGACACTGAACTCATGCTTAATGGCTGGGAGGATGGCGGAGGGGGGTGGATGGATAGATAACTGCAAGCTTCACTGAATATTGGAAAAATAGGACAAAAGACTTAGTGTTCTGAAGAACACTTTAAAGATCATTGCCTTACGTAGCTGCAATTTGCTTTCAAATTTTATTTTTATATTTTAGACGACAGAGAATAATGTGTGTTCAAAGTATCAATGTATACAATACAGAAATGTATAAATAAAAAGTTAATAATGCCACCGTCCATACTACCTAAAGGGATATACAGATTCAATGCAATCCCTATCAAAATTACAATGACATTTTCCACATAAATAGAAAAACAATTCTTAAGTTTATGTGGAATGACAAAAGACCCTGAGTAGCCAAAACAATCTGGAGAAAGAAAATGCAGTTGGAGGCATCACACTTCTGGTTTCAAATTACATTACAAGGTAATAGCAGTCGAAACAATACCATGCCAGCAGAAAAACAGACAGACTGTATATGCCAATGGAACAGAATAGAAAGCCCAGAAATAAATCCATGCATATTTGGCAACGGATTTTTGACAAGGCCACCAAGAACGCATAATGGGGGAAGGTCAGTTTCTTCAATAACGGTATTGGGGGAATTGAATAACCACATATAAAAGAATGAAACTGGACCCTTATACCATTTGCAAAAATCAACTCAAAATGGATTATAGACCTAAATGTAAGACCTGAGACCATAAAATTCTTAGAAGAAAATATAAGGAAAGAACTCCTTGATACTGGCCTTGGTAATGACTTTTTAGATACGACCCCAAAGGATAGGTAACAAGAGCAAAAACTAACAAGTAAGACCACATCAAACTAAAAATCTTCTGTACAGCAAAGGAAACAATCAACAAAAATGAAATGGTAGCGGGAGTGGGAGAAAATGTTGGTAAACCATATGTCAGATAAGGGGTTAATATCCAAAATATGTAAGGAACTCATAAAACTCAGTAGCAAAACCCCTAATAACTTAGTTAAAAAGTGGGTAAATGAACCAAACAGATATTTTCCAAAGAAGACATAAAAATGGCCAACAGGTATATGAAAAGGTTCTCAACATCACTAATAAGAAAATGCAAATCAAAAACACCATGAGGGATCACCTAGCACCCATTAGGATGGCTATAATCAAAAAGACGGGTGACCACAAGCATTGACAAGGGTGTAGGGAGCAGGGAGCCATTGCGCACTGTTAATGGGGAAAACACTATGGAAGATCCTAAAGAAATTAAAAAGAGAAATACTATATGACCAGTAATCTCTGTTCTGACCATACACCCAAAGAAATGAAATCACCACCTCATAAAGACAGCTGCACTCCCATGTTCACTGCAGCATTATTCACCATAGTCAAGATGTGGGAAACAAGCTAAGTGTCCATCAGTGGATAAGTGGATAAAGAAAATGTGGTACGTTTATACAATGAAATATTACTTGGCTAAAAAGAAGGAAATCTTGCCATTTGTGACAACATGGATGAACCTAGAGGACATTACACTAAGTGAAATATACCAGACAGAGGAATTAAAAAATCCTGCATGATGTCACTTAGATGTGGAACCTAAAAAAGAAAAAAATCGAATACACAGAAACAGAGTAGAAAGGTGGTTACCGGGGTGGGGGCAGGGCTGGAAAAGAAGAGATACAGGTCAAAGAGTACAAACTTGCAGTTATATAGGATGAATGGCTCTAGAGACCTAATGTACAGCAAGTGCACTATAGTTAAAAAGATTGTATTGTATATTGAAAATTGCTAGAGTAGATCTTAGGTGCTGTTCCCCCCCCCCCCCCGACACACACACACATATACACACAGGAAAGGCAACTATGTTAGATGATGCATATGTTAATTTACTTGATTGTAGTAAACATTTCACTATGAATGTATTTCAAAGCATCATGTTGTACTCCTTAAATATATACAATAAAAAAATAAGGAAAAAAATAATGCCCAACTCCCCAAATTCACATCCCAGAGGTAATTGTTGATATGCATTCGTTCATATCTTTCTTAGTGGCCTTACGACATATGAACAAATGTATAGAATGTTTTCTTTCCTTTTAAAAAAAACACCAAAAAAAGTAAGGACTTATTTCATTTATTTGCAATTTGCTGCTATCACCCCAAATAAATGCTGCATATCTCTATAGGTCAATTCAAATATTTAATAGATCTAGAATACAACTTTTCTTTTTAAATTATTTCATTCCATTCCATGATATGAGTATGCATGATTTAGGAGCCTCTTCTCCTCCTCTTTCCTCTTCCTCTTCTTTTTTTCCTCTTTCCATCTCTCCCTCTCTCTTCTGGCCTGTACAATAATCTTGCGAGGAAACCCCTGTGTCCTTTAAGCACCACTGCTAGCCCAAACGGTGACTTTGTGTGATTAGAAAAAGGCATCCCCCAAGATATTTCACTGTCAGAAAACTGTTATAGAATGTATGCAAATCCATGGTGACTGATAGGGAAATGATGCATCCCGGAGTTCACAATTGCACAACTTTGTGCAGCAGTCCTCACATATTAAGATCGTTATTTATGTAAGATCAGATCACCGGTCAAAGCATATACATGCTTTAACTTTTAATAGCTTCTGTCAAATTACATTACAAAAAAGTTGTGATGCTACAACGTATGCAATGCATTGCCCACACCCTCCATAGCATGAATTTCTATCGGAAGATAAAAGCTTCCAAACTAGCTTTAGTGTTTTATCGTAAAATGAAATAAGCTCATTGTCGAAAATCCCCGGTGACCCAATAGCTTAAGATGGCTGTGTAAACATTCAGATCAGCATTTGCTCAGATATTTCTTTATACCTGTTGATGCACATGTCAACACTTGTTCATAACGGGTATCACACTAAAACAGCTGTCCTTTGACTTACTCTTGAAGCTCAGTGCTGTGTTGGGAGCCTTTTTCTGGGCCATAAAATGGAAAATGGCACCATGATTTTCTAGAGTACATGTCTTATTTCCCATCCTCACTTTTGGGGGTTCATATAACATGTGGCAGTGTGTCTACTTTCATTCTTGATATTGCTAAGTTGTGTCTTCTCCTTTTCCCCAATCAGTCTGGATGAGAGTATATCAATTTTGTCAGTCTTCTCAAAGATTCTGCTTTTGGCTTTATTAATTTTCTATATTGTTTTTCTTTTTTTCTGTTTTATTGATTTCCACTCTGATCTTTATTACTCCCTTTTTTCTGCTTATTTGGAGTTTCATTTGCTCTCCTTTTCTACTTGTTTTCTTTTAGTGTTGTGTAAATTTAATATTCGATTTTTCTAATTTATTTTAAAAATTGACAAAAATTATATATTTATTGTGCTATTTTATACAACATGTGTTTTGAAATACTTTTCCTAGTTTCCTGGAATGGAAGCTGAGATCATTGATTTGAGACCTTTCTTCTTTTCTAATCCAGGCATTTAGTGACATAAAACTCCCACTTTGGCGCATTTCGAAAATTTCAATATGTTATATTTTCATTTTTAATTACCTCAAAATAATTTCTAATTTCTGTTTTGATTTCTGCTTTAATTCATGAGTTATTTAGAAGTGTGTTATTTGTTATTCTACATAACTGGGTATTTGAAAAGGTATCTTTCTTTTACTGATTTATAAAGTAGTTTCATGTCATCAGAGGACATACTTTGTATGACCTGTATGATTTTAAATTTATGGAAACTTACTTTACGATAGGGAGTATGCCTTGATCAATGTTCCATGTTGAAAGCATGTGTATTCTGTGCTCATCAGGTAGAATGTTCTATTAATGTCAATTGGGTTAAAGTTGGTTGCTAATTTTGTTTTAATTTATCCCTACTGATTTTCTTTCTAATTGTTCTATTAATTATTGAGATAGGGATTTGAAAATCTTAGATTCTATTTGTGAATTTGTCTATTTCTTTTTACAGTTCTATCAGTTTTTGCTTTATGTATTTGGAAGTGGCTATTAGCTGCAGAAAACCTCTGAGTTTATTGACCCCCGTGACATGAAATGGTGCCTTTTATCACTGCTAATAGTCTTGGCTCAAAATAGACTTTGTCTGATATTTATATGGCTATTCCCACTTTGTCTTGATTGGTGTTAGTGTTGTATATCTTTTTCCAACCCTTAACTTTTTATCTCTTTGTATCTTTCAAAGTGCTTTTCTGAGCAGCAGGATATACTTAGGCCTTGCTTTTTTGTCCTATATTTCATTCTCTGCCTTTGAAGGATCTAGACCACTTGCTTTTGATGTGAATGTTGATATGGCAGGTTTGAATCTATCATCTTGCTATTTGTTGTTTATCTGCCTCGTCCATTCTTGGTTCTGTTTCCTCTATTATTCTTACTTCTTTGGGGTTAATTTTTTAATTGATTTGTTTCATTTTTGTTAGCTCATGGCCGTAACTCTTTGATGTGGTGTTTTAGTGACTGGTTAGGGTTTGTGGCATACACGTTTGTTGATCACAATCTAGTTTCAAGTGACGCTACACTACTTTGCATGCAGCTTCAGAATCTTACATAATCTGCTTTGTTTCCACCCTCCTAGGCTTTATGGCATTAAACCATCACATATTTTACTTTTACACATGTTATAAATCCCATACTACTTTGTTATTCGCTTTAAATATTCAATTATCTTCTAAAGATATTTAAATAATAGAAAAAAAAAGCACAGTGTAGCTTTACCTATGCAGTTACTATTCTTGGTGTTCTTTATTCCTTTGTGTAGATCAAAGTTTCCATCTAGAAACTTTTCTCTTGAAAGACTTTACATTCCTGTACTTAAGTCTGCTGGTGATAAACTCTTTTGGGTCGTGTATATCAGAAAAAGTCATTTTTTGCCATATATTTTGAAAACAATGTTTACTGGTTAAGAGATTCTAGGCTGAAAGTTTCTTTCTCAGATCTGTCAGTTGATAATCTTCCTCGCATTTGGAACATTCTAAGCGATTATATCTTCAAATATTTTTTCAGGCTCTTACCTTCTCGTTCTCAACTTACACATGAGTGTGGCTGCTCTGCGTGCTCCAGTGGTTTGCTGATGCTCTTTCCACCTTTGCAAGTACTTATTTTCTCTGCGCTTCACTGTGAATTGTTTCTATTCTTAGGAATTCAAGCTCACTAATCTTTTCTTTTTTTGAAACATCTTATTAGTATCAGTAGCATTCAGTGTATTTTTTGTCTCACACATGTAATTTTTATTTCTGGGAGTTAAATTTTGGTCAGTTGTGTATGTTCCAGGTCTCTCATTGATATGCTCAATCTCCTGTCTATCTTATTGAGTATTTAATTTGTATGTCCTGGTATACAAAACCTGTTTAATTCTTAGCCAGTTTTGGCTAATGGATTTTCTCCTCACTGTGGGTTGTATTTTCTTGCTTCTTTGTGTTGTCTGGTAGCTATTTTATTGGATGCCAGTTTTTTGCCTTGTTAGACGCAGGTTACTTTTGCCTTACTATAAACATTCCTGAGCTTTGTTCTTGGACTCAGAGAAACTCAGTTATTTAGTTCAGTTACTTAAAATGTAATTCTATTATATTTAATTTCAAATTTAAATAGGATACATGATTGTTAGCCATTTCATCTTTATGTTCCCAATTCATTCTTAATTTTGATGAATATGCTTTTACTGGATTGTGTTTTCAAAAATAAGTATCAGAAAGTTACACGGATCATCCATGTCTGGACAACTTATCTGTCTCTATTAGAGAGTATTTTTGCTGCCGTAGACACATGAGAACTGGAAAGTAACAGCGCTAGAGTCATGTGCTCCCCTCAAACTTCTGTTGCTTCATTGTTTTCTAGTTAGAAGACATGCCCAGGACATGACTACAGTCAGCTGACAGTTTTCTCTTTTAAGATACCAGCTATTCCTTCCTCAGTGCACCTGTGATTCTTTGCTGGACAAATCTGGCTGTTTTCATTACATTCTTTTTCCCAGGACGCGAGAAGACTTTGCGTTGTATTTTCACTTTCTTTCATCATAGGAAACAGCCCATTTGAATTTTGTGCCTTACAATTTTTTCTAGTCTCTTCTTTAGGTGTACAAATTACTTTTATGTTCGATTTCCATTTTCTCTCCTACTTGTCTCTGTTATCTTCACCCTGTCACTTTTATTTCTTTGTGTTCCTTTGTCTTTCTCGTCATTAATGTTATTTCTCCTTTGTTTTCCTGGAGTAAATCTGGATGTCCTCTTCAACGCCTTCACACATGTGGGCTTTTCTCCCTGTCCTCCCCCCTTCCCTACTCATCCTGTATCTGCCCTTCTTTTCCGTTCTGCTTCCTTCTTTTGTGAAAGCTTTATTTAATATTGACTGATGTGATTTTAAATATATTTCTCTTTGAATACAGAGTCAGTTCTATGTAAATTTGATAACCAAAATAATGCAGGTAGAATTTTCTTGACTCTGCTTTTTTTATAGAGCTGACATTTTTATCATCTCCTTAGGACATGAGTGAAAAGACTATGTTAGACCCTGTGTTTGGGTACAGAGCACGCTGAGTGAGGCAGAGAACCTAGAGCCATGATTCTGTCACCTAAGAGCCAGGGAGGCAGACCTGAAGACACCAGCTAATGTTCCTGACTGAGTGGGCAAACCACCGAATGCCTGCCTGGCCTGTCTTGCAGAGAAGTGTAAAATTAGGTGAGAGGATTAAAGCCACTTTGAGCATTATCATCTATTCTGCAGACCCTGGGCTGAGCCAAGGTGGCAGTTGCAGGGCAATGCTTTTTGGTAAAACATTCTACTTTCTCTGAGACATCACTACTTTTTATCCCAAAGAAATTATGCCATGTGTATTTGGGCTCCATTCCACAACCACAGCACAATGACAGTTTTTACAAATTAGAAGTCTGTGGTTGTGGCCAAATTCCTGGGATGGGTGACTTCAGGGCCCCAGACAGACAATGTCTGCCCTTCAGAGCACAGACTGGGAGGGAAGTCCCCGGGCAGCCTGGCCACTGATGCAACACATCTGTGCGGGCATTCGGCGCAGAGCTCTCCTTTTCCAAGCATTCCCTACACTGCTGTGTGGGAGCAGATGTCACGAGGTGCCTTAAATGCATGCTCTGCTGAGAGGCCCCCGACTCCCAGCAGCTTGCAGAGATGGGCAGTGTGTGATTTGGGGAGGTCACCGGGTTTCCTGTCATTCCCGTCTCTCTGCACTGACATTGTACGGAGAGTTCACACTCAGGCATGTCAGAGCTAAATGGTGACAGGCTGATTGGGTGTCACTTGCTAATGGCCTGGATTCTTTACTGCTGTAGACATGCACATGTGAGAGGCAGCTCAGACTCCCAGGCTCCCAGCCGGCCCCTATTCCATGCAGGGCTGCAGACAGCAGCCCCATGTGCTCAGTCAGGCCTTGCAGGGCAGGCTTTGCCTTCTTCCTGCTGCCCACAAGTGTCCTCGGACCTCGACTGCCTGAACCTCTAATCTTAACATCCACTTGCTACTGCTTATCTGACCCACGATTTTGTGCTATGAAGACTTAATACATCAGGAGAGAAGGGACCCACAAATTATTCGTGTATAATACATGTGAGATTTGCATCACTGAGACTGGGCTTGAATTGGCTAAGTAAACCTCAATTAAAACTTAGAAAACTTTTTCTGGGATGTGCAGGATATAGAAAGTGGGGAGTTTTCCAGCTCACCATCCCTGGAGGGTGTGAGTGGTGGTGGCCCCCGTACCCTAGGCCATGGCTGATTGATTCCAGGGAGGGGAGACTGACCCAAGCTCAGCCAGTCACATTCTCTCAGGACTATGACAACTGGCATGGAGACAGAGCACAGTCAGCCTAGGGCAGAAACTAGACCCTACGTCCACTGGGACCTCAGGCCTCCAGGAGCCCACCCTGGCTTGCCACCTCTCCTCCGAGGCCCCCTTGGTTCTGCTGTACCTCTTCACTCTCAGCATCTGGGCTCAGAGTCCAAACACTGCTGTCACACCCCAGAACCCAGGCCTCATTGTCTCAGGGCACTTAGGCCCCACCTTCACCCACTTTGTAGGTCACAAAACTCAAGTTATGGAGACAAAATGAAGATGGAGATATGTGGGGTGTCTGCCTTATTGAAGTCCAACAAATGTGATCATAGATCTTTCCAGACGGTGGGTTCAAAAATATGTCTAAAGACTTTAAAATTATTATCTGGAACATAGATGAGTCCACTCACTTAATAAATTTAATAATGGCTACCATTTCAAGCTAATGGGCCTGATGGGAGGAAAACAACATTGGAAATTGAGCCAGTCTCAAGGAGTTTAAAATAGACAGCACTGATTTACTTTTTCATTGATGGGTTGGTTCTTTATTTAGTGGTTGTCCATCCACACAACAAAAGTGTATTGAGAAGAGCCTTGTGGCAGGGTGTGTTTTGAGGGAGACCATGAGAGAAGCAAGACATAGTGCCAGTTCTCTGGGAGCTCGGGGACAGGGAGTCAGTCCCAACCACACAGAGAGAAGACTTGTGGGCATGAGCTGGAAGAAGTAGCTTAAATTTAATACAGGCAGATATGAAGGCAAGTCGACAAACTAGAAGTTTCTCGGAGTCATGCAAGTGGAAGCTGATGATCTAGACTACATCGCGGTAGTGAGTGTGAACAGGTTACAGTTTCCAGAGATATATAAGAAGTAGAGACCAGAGAGGTAAGTAATTGGAAGGCCTGGCGGGGGATGGTGAGGTGAGGGACAACAGAGGGTGCAGCCCTTGTTGCTGACTCGAAAGGCTTGATGGATGTGACAGAGACAGAGCAGTGTTTATGTGGCCAGACAGTTCTGTCTTCTGACATGGTTGTTTAGATCCAGGTGGAAATGTTGAGTAAGTGTGAACTTTGGAGAGAGATCTGAATTGAGCATCTAATTGGAGAATCATTTCTTTCTTTTTGTTTTTTGTCCTCCAGCTTTATTAAAGTACCAGAGAATCATTTTCTTAAGAGATGGTAATGGAATTGTGTAATTGGAAGGGATCACGAGAAAAAGTGACTCAGAAGAGAAGGGCCTGTACTGATCCCTGTGATACTGTGAAGCATATGTGGGTCTCTATCTGTGCCCTGGTCTACAACTCCTAAAACTCCTAAAACTCTGTCTCCAAAGGGATGGAGAAATCTGTTTGTATGCTCAGGATTGACTGACAGCTGGCAGCTCCAGGGAGCTTCAGGATGGGGCTGGGCCCTCCAGCCCATCCCCAGCCTCTGGGCAGGACAGAGAGGCTGAAGGTTCAGTTGGTCCCCAGTGGCCAGGGATGTGATCAATCGTGCCTACCTGATGAAGCCTCCACAAAAACCCAGAAGGGCAGGGCTCGGAGAGCTGGGGTGCCAACAGGTGGAGGGTCCTGGAGGTGCCAGGGAGCGCGTGGAAGCTCCTCATCCTCTTCCTTGCCCTGTGCATCTCTTCCTCTGTGACCTTTAAAGTGTTTTTCATGATAATCTGGTAGGCGTAAGTGTTTCTGAGTCCTGTGAGCCATCTCACTGAGGAGGGGCTGTGGGAGCAGGATCCACAGCTGCACAGGGAATCAGCCTGGGCTTGCGACCCGCGCGGCAGCGGGCAGTCTAGCAGGAATGACCCCAGCCTGTGGGTGTCACGCCACCTCCGGGTAGACAGCGTCAGACCTGCAGTGAATTAGAGGACACCCTGCCAGTGTCCACTGCTATAGAATCAGTGACTTGCCTGGCGCGTGCAGAAAAACTCCCCGCATCCGGTGTCAGAAGTATTCTGCACTGTAAGAATACAATAGGAGAAACTGAATTTAATTTTTGCCCTCAATATTATTACTTCCAAAATTTAAAAGAAAGCGTGAGAAGGGTATGGGAGATAACTGACAAGGTGACGAAGCAGCAGAAGAAAAACTGGCAGAGTCTGGGGCTGAGGAGGCCAAGAGCGCGTGGGCAGCAAGAAAGGAAGGGTTTCTCTTGAACGCCGCTGGAAGCTGGAGGCAGATGTTTACTGAGCTCTTAGTTAATGACGCCTGTTTTCTCTGAGCAGCAGGAGAGAACGTGTTCTGCTGAGTGCATTTCGGAGACTTGAGGACTGGCTCTAGGTGGCTTTCTCCTGGTTCACTGGCGTCAGTGGTCTGAAGGTGGCCAGGTGAGAATTACAAGTTCAAGCCGAGGGGAGTCCTTATTGTGTGGACTTAGAAGCTTCTCCTATACCACGCCCCAGCCGCCCCTGAGCCAGGGCCTCTGCTCTGCTCCCACCTGAGGCTGCTGTGGCAGGAGGCACTGGCTACACCGGGGTCCCTGGGGGTGGTGGGAGGGGCCAGCCGTGCTTACACATCCCGCCTGGCTCCTGACCTGCTAATGGGCTCCTTCCAGGCTCCCGGCCCACGGCTGGATGTGAGGCTCCCCTAGGAGCCTCTGTCCTCATGGCTCAGACGCCTTCCTGCGAATGGATCGACCTCCCTGCAGCGTGCAGCTCTGCCCACCGGAGGACTTTCCCCTCCTTTTGTCCTCAGGGGCCCCAAGTGGGCTGGGGTGTCCAGCCGTGTACTGTGGCCGGTCAGCACAGATGCAGCACGCTGGCCCCTGTGCAGCCGGCACAGCTCTTCCCCCTCTGGTAACAGGGAAGCCCCTCGAGTCCATAGGGGTGAGCCGAGGAGGGGTGTTAATGCAACAGGCGGGGCCTGGGAGGCCGGGCCTTCTGCCCACGCCATTTTCTGTCCCTCTGCGTCTGCACAGGCTGGATCTGGAGTACGAGCTCCTCTGTGCACAGGATTGCTGCGTGCCTGCCAGGCATGCGGCACATGGAGCGCCTGGCTGAGTGCAGCCGAGTGGCAACGCGGCCTCCCTGCCTAGGAGCTCGCCTTGACCAGGGCCCAGGGACATGCCTGGGGCTGCTCTTCAAGCAGTGAGTAGTTGCCTGCCACAGAAGGGGGGTCCTGCCCAACCTCTGCGCGTCTGTGAGGCGGCTGTGCTACTGGGGCTTTCTAGAGAGCCCAAGCAGGGGTCAGTGTGGTCTGTGCACAGTCTGGGCCTGTTCCTGCTCTGAGCCCCACTCTGAGCTGGCAGCTTCCCGGGTCACACGAGAAACAGATCAGATCAGGACTTCCAGGAAGGTCTTTAGGCAGCATCAGAAATCCAGGAAGCTAGTAAAAGCCAGGTGTTTCCTTGGTGGTGGGAGGTACAAGGTGAAATCATGTGTCCTTCACCTGAGAGGAAATGTCCCTGCACGACCAGACCAGTGGACCTCCACGCACTTGACAGTGGGTAAACCCTCTGTGGGGTTTGTCTCCCACCTTGCAGCCACGTGTGTCCTGTGGATGCAGGCAGAGGACGGTCACGCTCAAATCAGAGAATGGTGCGCTCCGTGCCCCTAAAGCGGTCGATCAAGTTGTGACTTCCAGCATTAGGGTTCTCGAGGGCCAATTTGTGTATTTCCACCTGCAAACGGTGCTGCTAATGTCTGCCCCAGATCCCTCACAGTTACCGCGAGGGTCAAAGTGACACGTGGGAAGCACTTTGTGAACTGTGACATTCAAATATGAAATGATTGTTGTCATTACCCTGTTACAGAGGTTGCCCTCTCCCCCTTTTTGGTGGGATGAGAGGGTTGAGAAAGGAATGGGTTAGGGCTGCCACTGACAGAGCTCAGGGCCAGGAAAATCTTGGGAATTAAGCAAGCAAGGGGTTGCTCCTATCCAGGTGAGCTGTCCTTGGGACTCTGAGTCCCAGCAGGTGGCCTGGGATGGACAGCTGAAGGCTGACGTGGCACATTCCCAAGGCCTATGGTGTAGTCCTCTTTGGTGGGGCTGTAGCCCTCCGCGTTGTAACCCAACTCATCTTGAATAGAAAGATCACCAGGTGCTCCATGACAGCCACACACACGCCTCGGCCTGCCCATCCCTTGAAGGGGCTGCCGTGTCCAGGCCCTCGGACACACCTTTGACCATAAGGCAAGTCCCGTGCAGACGCTGTAAGCACCTTCATGCTATTTCTGCCTGGAGCTTGGTCTGGGATGGGTTGATTTTTCCCAAAGTCTCATTTCTCCTTGAGTAGAAGGTGTGTCCAGAGTAAGCAATTTGATTTGGGAGTGGATGGCCAGGTGCATGGATTTCTGGGAATGATGATTAGAGCATTGTGACAGATTAATGACAATCCATAGCCAAACCTTAGGGGTTTGGCTTGAACAGTGAGGTCCATCTGGCCTTGTCTTCCCTGTTGCAGGGCTACACCCAGGTTGAAGATGGGCAGGGACCATGCTGGTCCCCTGCACCCAGCTCTCTGTGAGCAATAGAACTCCGAGCCTTCCTCCTGGGGGTGACTGAAGGAAACAACTAGAACTGTAGCTTCCTCCCTGGACATTGAACAGGTGGGACTTGCAGGATGCAATCTCAAAGCCACTTTTATCATCAGTGTGCTGATTTTAATGTTTTCCTCGTTCCTGGATGAAAATTCAGCAGCCCCAGGACCACAGTCATTTATTAAAAAGAAAACTTAGAAATTAGAAAAAGAATCAGATGTTAAAGAAAGTGCTAGGTTAATGCGGGAATGTGAAAGCACACAGGTGGGTTCATACAGGGACGTGGAACTGGATATCTAATGAGGGCAGGCTGAGGAGCAAAAGTCAAAATCTTCCTCTTCCACCGGCGGGCTCTCTGCATTTGGGCTGCTGCCATAAAGCCTGACCTGAACCAAAATAAAAATCTTCATGAGCACCTAGGTGTCCGCAACTTTAATTTAGCCTATCTATTTTCCCAAAATTAATTTGTGAACTTTTGGAGAGAAGCATGATAAAATGAAAACAGTAAGGAACAAAAAATTTATAAAAGATTAGGAACAAATTTGAAGGCATAATTGATACCTTTTTGTATCAATAACAATTCTAAAGCTTGTATAAAAATGGAGTTTGTTTAATTAAATCCAATCACATTGTAAATATTTTAAGAAAAAATAGCTTTTTTTTTTGTATTGTAATGCAATGTTAGTTCGCATGAAAAGTTCCATGGTACAACAACAAACAGGGCTAAAGATGTTTTCTGGTGTCTCAATGGAAATATTTATTGCATTGTAAGAAAAATAGACTCTGTGAAAAGAGAACTTCACATGTTTGCAAACTATCCCAATATATTCCTAAATTTGTTGGGTTTTCAATATGAATGAGCAATCTGCAGGAAGCATTGTCCTTTCAAGCCTGGAGTCACTCCCACCGCCCCCCCCCCCGCCCCACCCCCCCCCCCCCCCCCCCCCCCAGCCGCTGGCTCTCCAGAGCAAGAGGGTCAGAGGCGGAGGCTCCGAGCAGATGGGTGGTGGAGGTGCCCAAGGGTGCTGTCATTTGCTGTTGACTGTGGGAAATTTGTCACTTTTCTAACCCTATAACTTCATCCCGTGAAAAGAGGATCAAAAAATAGCACCAATTTCACAGAGGAATTGTAAGAATTAAATGAAATAATATACATAAAGTACTTGTTAGCATGGAACCTAAGACTTTGAGGAGTGTTGGTAGATGACACCTATTTCTATTTTTGTTCTTCTTATAGGAGACATTCTTCAGAAGCTGAGTAAAGCTGTACCCAAGTGGCATTATAAAGCACCTACTTTGTGCAAGATACTGTGGGCGGTTGGACCATCCCAAGGACTTCAAAGGGACACAGTGGTGGCAGAAGGGAAGCACAAGGGCACATTAGGAATATATAAGGCAGAGCACACACATCGAGGTACGTGTGCACCAGCAGCCCACAGATACCCACAGCCCCGCAGCACGTGAGCTCACACAGCCGGGCAGAGAGCCCTGCTCACCTGTACTCCACGTGCTTCCCACAGGTAAGGTGCTCTGCCCAGTAGACCGAGTGGCAGTGAGAATAATCACCTCTAGGATGAGCAGGTGAGAGCCAGGGTACTGCCTTGTCCTTTGCTGCTCAGACCTTGAAGGCTATGGTCTTGGGTCACATAGAGTAAGGTGCACCTTTGTGTACTAAGTAACTGTGATTTTGGAGGTAGTCATAGGAGCTGTCAATTATCCACAGACTTTTAACTATAAGCTAAAAAGATGGAGCTCTGAATGGACCCCAGGCAAGGGAACAATATCCAGTGCAAGAGCAGACAGCTCAGGTAGGGTTTCAATAAACACCGTGCCCATGAAGATGCAGCCCTGGAAAGACCAGGAGAGACAGCTATTCCCACCTCTGCCCAGCCTATATGTAGAGAAACCATATTGTCACTCCCATCATGGGTTTGTGCCATATAGGAAATCTGAGCACTTAACTATTTCCCCATTTCCTTCTGGCCTGCCTGAGCTTAGTGTACCTCCCTAATGCAGACGTACAGAACACTGGATGTGGCTTCTTGGAAGAAGGTAGGAAGGGATGCACACAGGATTCAGGGGAGTCCTGGCCCCGGGCACAGGATGCGACCAGACAGCGGGGGTGGACAGGGCATGGGTGGGCAGTCTCCACGAGACCACTGAGAGATAAGCCTGTGGATTCAGGCTGTGAACTGTGTGGAACGGGTCAAAAGGCTCCCAACGGTGATTGAGAATGGGGAGAGCTAAGTGGCTGGCGGTTGTGACGTTGGCCAAGTGCTGGTTCAGCCCAAACCACAACCCACAATATCTGCTAAATGTATCCCCTACCCTGGCTTTTTTGATCATTCCAACAACCTTACAAAGTAGGATCCAAGATTCAAAACCAAATTTCTCGTACTCAAAAGCACTTGCTGTCTTTACTTTAGCTCATTGCCTCCCAAGAAAAAGGAAAACATGAAACAAACGGATGGTTTAAGAAGCCTGCGTGGTCATTACCTGTGCAACTGGGCAGGACAGCCCCTTGGGACTGCAGGAGCAGGCCAGCGGGAAGCGGAAGCCGGAAATAGGTGCGGCGGACGCAGACAGGATCCAAGCCAGGGTCAACTTCCAGGGGGAAATCTATTCCAGTAGCTGGGCAATGGTAGCAGTTTCCAGTAAATGAGGATAATGATATTCCTGTTCCGCACGATCTGTTTAGCACCTGGTCGGAGGTGTAGGGCAGAGTCTAACCTCTGGAGAAGGGGATGGGCAGGACTGGACAAGGCACACCTGTGCTTCCACCTGGACTCCTGGGCAGGGCTGCAGGCCCAGTGCGGGGGCTGGATTCGCATCAGAAAGCCAACACCGGCACATCGCACGGGGACCGGGGAGAGCCCGCGAGGCTCAGCAGGGCTCTGGCAGCACAGAGACTGTGAGGGTGTCCAGGCTCGCCTCGGCCCTCGGGATGCTCCCGTGGCTGGGGGGGTCAGCCTGCAGCACCGCAGCTGCTGGGCGCCTACAGCCTAGGGCGCAGAGACAGCCTGGCACGGCGCAGAGGAGACAGGCTGCCCGGGATTCCCAGTTACGTGTCTCGCTTCACTCCTTCAGAGGGTCCGATTCTGAATGGGATTTAGGGTCGCTGGAAGAGAGCACTGAGGATCTGTGAGTCAGAAGGCTGATTATGAGGTCAGTGATGTGGGTGTTGACCCACGTGAACATGGAGACGAGACAGGAACTCGCAGTCAGGCCTGAAAGGGGCTGGCAGGAGAGGAGGTGGTGGCCCCTCAGATACCGGCCACCAGTCCCCAGGGCACATCTCTCTGTCAGGAACCACAACCTAATGACTCCTGGGCTCCGGCCAGTTTTATTTAGCTTGTGCAGGGTTAAATAGTGAGTTTAAATGCCCTGACTGGGGCTATGTTCTTATCACTGGACAGTGTTATGCTCGTACATCTCCTGGTCACCTGCCTGGGCTGTGGGCACCTGCAGACCCTCTGTACATGGATCTGCGCGCACTCTTGTGGGAGCCCGCCAGGCTGGCCTTTGTGTCCCAGGCAGGTGCAGTAGGCCCCCTGGACTTGCTACTCCGGGACTGACGGCAAGGGAGGCTGGCCCTGCCCCGCCCTCTGCAACGTCTTCCCTGGGAGGGGGGGCTCAGGAATGCCCCCAGCGGCTCACCCCCACCCTGCTCAGTCCAGAAAGGGCAGAGGGGAAAAGAACATCCGAGGAGAAATGGTGGCGAGACAGAGGTTGGCAGGGGGCAGTGAAGACAAAGGACCAGAATGTGCTTCTGTCCTAGAAGCCCAGGATGTGTCGGGAGCTCTCGCACACGCATTTTCTATGTTCCGGGCTTTCCTTTTGGAATCATAAAGTGCCGCATGACCTTCTGAGTAAGGCAGGCTGGCGGGACAGCCCAAAGAGTGACAGCACAGGCACCATTCTTAAGGAGGTGGTAGGGCGGCGCCTGGAGAGGCGTGTTCTGGGGTCTCTGGAGGACGGGGAGCTTCGGCTTTAGGGAACTGGAAAGACTGAAGCACAGCTGATCGGGTCGGAACCCAGTGGGTGGTTGTTCCCTCCGTCCAGCCTGCCCCCTCCCCGCTGCCTGCACCTGTAGCTGCTGGGACCCAGGAGTGTGCCCGTTCTGGGAGGGGCTGGGAGGTGCAGTACACACCACCCACCCTGGAGTTCACTGACCTGGCGTGAAGGAAGTAACTGATCCCATTAATAAGTTTCATGTAGGTTACATGCTGAAATGATACTATTTTGGATATATGAAGTTAAGTAAATGATATCATTAAATAATTTTACTAGTTTCTTTTTACTATTTTTTTTAAATGTGGTTACTAGAAAATTTGAAATTATACACATGGGGTTATCACACGCTATTGGACAGTGCTAGTCTAGGTTCTTATAGCTCCGGGAGCAAAATATATGAACACCCAAGGAACACAGATGCACACACACTCTCTGTAGGGGGTTTCAGGCAACCCCGTAGCGGGAGGACAGCCTGCCCCAGATAAGACTCTCCAGACTAAGATAAATAAGAAACGAATGCAGACTCCCAGGCCCTTGGGGACCCTGCCTTCCATCCATCCCATTGCTCCTTTGTCCCCCTGCGCCGCCCCCCCGTTCCTGCCTCTCAATCCCAGCTGCGGCTGTTTCCCACTTTTTAAATGCCACTGTAGATTCAGGGTGTATGATGTGCTGGGGGAAAACAAACACGCACTTACCCTTTGGGAATAAGAAATCATTTTTCTCAGACTTTGGGAGTTCGCATGATGAGGTTTCTGCATTCCAGCTGCAGCGCTGGGGCTGCCGGGCTGGCCGTTCTCTGCTGTAATGTAAAACATAACTCGTGGTCATTTCGATGTGTAAAAAGTTCAGCAGTATTGTTGGAACTATCATCATAAATCAGGAACAACTTTCTTTAGGGAGTCTATTGCCACTTGATTTAGTGTTTCCTGGCAACTTGCCTATCATAAAATGAAGCTGCGATTGCTTCCTACACAAAATGTTATCTATAAAACATCTCACCAGAAACCTACAGAATGCCCATTAGCTTGCAGGTTTTGATAATCTAGGGCTGGCCTTTGTATTGAGAGTAAATGTGACAATGGGACCCATTGTTAAATTGGACAATATATTCCGCGGAACAGCTTCCAAATTGAAATGAGGTTTATACAGCATTTTACAACCATTTGTTCCAAAGGAAGGAAAAATGTACTCTTTAGTTTGAGGAAGAAAAGCCACAGAATATTCATACTGTGAAACATGAGAAATTACCCGAGCAACCTTCATGCTGACATGTCCCATTTTTATACAAATGGGGGAATGTGAGTGCTGTGGAAGGGCAGGGTGACAGCCGCGTGACCGAGGGCTCAGGGGCTCCCCTCACATGAGCGCTATGGCGCGGGTCCTTAGGTGTAGAAGAGGAACACTGTGCTTGGGCAGGACACGGAGGACAGTCTGGAAGAATCCCTCCCCCGCCCCGGAATTTTGTCTGGCACGTGCGGTGTAGGGGGAGAGACTCGGAAGGGTACGGGGAGGTGGTTAGGGTTCAGTAGATGGAAATTCTGCCTTTCACAAAGCCAGGGTGGCCCTAACCCCCAGCCGACACTAGAATCCTCTTCCAGTGCTCGGCTGAGAACGGGGTGCTTCCAGGAAACTCCGGATTGAGGAAAGAAACTACAGCGGAGGCTCCCCCCATGCAGGCCCCTCTCCTCCCACTGGCTCCCGAGCTGCCCGGGCTGCTCAGTGAAACGCCAGTAAATCTAAGCCCGTCTTTTCTTCTTTTTCCCTTCCCTTGTGTCTGAATGGTTCAGGCTGGGACCGCAACTACCAGTTCTGGGCAAACACTGCACTCCTTTATAATGACAAGCACACAGAGAAAAATCACCAGGCAGATGAAAAGACAGCACAGTTCAAAAGAAGGGATGTCTCTGAGGAATCAGAGAAGTATTTTCCTACGAAATATAGTTTCTGTAGATGGGAGGAAATTTTAAGAACACTTCTGATTTGTGTCTTCAACAAACTTCAAATGGCCATTTCTTATAGGAAATTTGATCAGAGAACCACAAAGAGAAAGACAAACAGGTTAGAGAAGGCTGCAAAGAGAGTTTCAAAAACATGTTCATTTCAAAATGTGCATCCACAGCCGGGCGTAATCCTAGCACTCTGGGAGGCCTAGGCGGGAGGATCGCTCAAGGTCAGCCTGAGCAAGAGTGAGACCCATCTCTACTAAAAATAGAAAGAAATTAATTGGCCAGCTAAAAATATATAGAAAAAATTAGCCGGGCATGGTGGCACATGCCTGTAGTCTCACCCACTCGGGAGGCTGAGGCAGGAGGATTGCTTGAGCCCAGGAGTTTGAGGTTACTGTGAGCTAGGCTGACACCACTGTACTCTAGCCCGGGCAACAGAGTGAAACTCTGTCTCAAGAAAAAAAAAAATGGGCATGGACAACATGAGCAAAATGGATCTTCTGGAAAACAGGTTTGGTGGAGCAGACAGGACTCAGAGGGGAAAGATAAAGAGATAAAGTCAGTGGGAGAAGACATATGACAGGCATGGACAGAGATGTATTTATAAATATTAGGAAATTCAGAAGAAGACCAATGAAAGCTGAGCTATCATTAAAGAACTATTTGGGAGAAATTGTCCTGAGCTAAAGAAAAACTTGCATTTTCTAAAACCTTGATAAAATTAATGAAATGTTTTTCATACCTAGACTTATCCTGATAATTAAATTGCAAGAATAAAAAACAAATTCGGTGAGAACCTCCACTGATCAAGCCTGGCTGCCTCTCTCCTTGGTGACACGACGGTGACACTGATCAGTGTCCGCAGAGCTGTGAGCAAGAAAAGAATTGTGACCACATGGGGAAACCAAAGTTGGGGGCATCCTTAGACCAAGAAAGCTACTTACTGTTCATCTGAAACTTCAGTGCCTGGCCCGCATTGCCATTTGCTAGATCTCGCATGCTCAGCGCCCGCACCCGCCAAGCTGATGCTCAGATCCCGGCGGGCAGAGCAGTGTTCTCTTGCCCAGTGAGTTCAGGAGTACACACCGTGTGTGCGTGTCTGGGGAAAAAAACCAAAAAATACCAGACTTAAATCATTTTTAGGGTAATGAGGGAGGAATCAAAACATCAAATTCCAGAATGAACTCCTGATATAAAATGAAAAAATAATCCAACAGCCTCTCTCCCCAAGAAAAATAAAAATTAATGTAATTCTCAATGGATATTAAACATAATGAAAATGCCAAAAGAAATTTCAAAAGAGGCCTCATAGTTAAAAATGTCAACTTAGTAATAATGATATAGTTCAAATTATCTACTATTATCACTAAAAATTGGGAATTAGGTGGCCAAAAGGAGTAAAAGTGGAATATATTCCTCATATTACATAAAAATAATCAATTAACATTACTTTGTTTTTGATAATGAACATTAGACAATATAGATTTCAATGCATATTTATTAAATGTCGCTACTAATAGAATAAAAGCAGTAGACATAATTTCTAAAGTCACAAGGGAAAAGTCAGGTTAAAGAAACCCCTCAACATAAAAAGGTCTATTAAAGAGAACCATAAAATCAAATAGCAGAAATAAAACTAAGCATATAAACCATGTTAATAAAATGATTGGGATAAACTTTCATTTTGAATCGCAGACCCTGTTGTTAGAGTTAAAAATAAAATCTAAATATTGAGGTAGTACACCCCGTTAACCCGAACACATTAAAAACAAGGCAGTGGGCACAGATACGGGGATGAATCCAGACAAACGGGACGCACAGGGCTGGGAACGTGAGCAGGAGACCAGGTGGAACTAAAGCCCAAACAGTCCCTATGATAATAGTGCGAATTTATTCAGCTAAAAGAAGAAATACACAATGAAAGTATGACAGTTTCACACACTCCCATGGTGACAATAAAAAAAGCATCAGGTGTAGCTAACAGAAGCTTTGCGATATGAAAATAAAATGGGAGGACTGCTGCTGCTGTTGTCGGCAATGTTAACTTGCTTGTCTTGCAACAGGTCACTGGACAGCTACCAGTAAATACAGAGAGGGCCAGACGGGGTCACAGATTTGCACTGCACGAGGGGAGAATGCACAGCTCTTCTAAACGTACTTAGGATGTTGATCTACAAATTGGTCATGAAGAACATTTTAACAGACTCCCCAACTAGCAACTAAAATTGCCGCCAGTGCCCAGTTTTGGTGTGCTGGAGAACACACCCTGCTGTGGAGGGAGCCCCACACTGATGTCGTTACTATAAAACATCAGCCAAGAGCCCGTGATGCGCACATCCCTGCGGTGTGCCACAGACAGCAGTGGGGAGAGGCCGCTGCCGCGCAGTCAGAAGGCAAGACAGACAGCAGGCTTCGTCAGTGCCACTGTGCCGTCTCACAAGCAGCTCTGCTCTGGGTCTTCTTCCCACTGGCAATTGCTGACCCTTCCGCCAAATGTACTTAGCATCCGTGGAGTAAATAGTTCCCATTTCTACAGAATACTTTTGCTGCCCCCTACTCCCCTCTGGATTTCAGACATGCTTCGTAGGACTGATACCATGGAATAAGAGTGACTTGTTCTAGAAGGGCTCAGTTTTAGAAGGAGTGATCTTCATTGTGAAGCTTACGTTGCTCTGGAAGAATAAGCCGTGCAACCCAGGTAGGCATGTCTCATCTTACACAACGTTGCAAGACCTCATGGCAGTTAGTGGCTTAGACAGTGAGTCTTCACTGCACAAACTAACTTGAGGGACCGTAAATACTGAACATGATGCTGTAGCAAATTAGGTTTTCACATGACTTCTCTAAAATGTATTTTTTTGCACAAGGTATAGTTGATGTGTACCTATGAGGAAAAATTATTGACTCTCTTAGCACAGCTGCTAACAGGATGTAAAATAAAGATACTACATGTCTCCCCTCGACAGGAGTGATGTGTACTTAAAGACAAAGTCACCTGGTGCAAGGTTAGTAGGCTATTTATAATAAGTAGGATAATTGAGAAAACGCACGAAAATATTTCCTCCAGTATGTGGCACAGGTTCCATTCTAATCACCGACTCGGCAGTGACTGTGTTTTTAAGGAGCTCAACTCCGTGGCTGTGCTCATCCAGGTTGGTAGAACCCGGCCGAGAAGAGGCCTGGCGTTGAAACGCTCCTCGCCATCAGTCCCCTGAAGTTGTCCTGCCCCGGGGCACGCAGCCGGCCGCACAGAGTCCAGTTCACACACTTCTTGCCTGAGAAGTTTACGCCTATCACATACATTCACAAGCTTATTGTGAGCTCCTTTTAATTTAAACACTGACATCAGTTATTTACAATTGCATGATTTCATTCCACATGGTGGTGATTTTTTTCTCCAAATATGGCCTCATTGGATGGCCTCGAACAAAGCAGGTTGGGCGTAGGAAATGCAGCGTCCTCCCCCCAGGTCACTCCTGGGGAAGCGCGGAAGGAAGCGGAGCCTTGCTATTTCAGGAAAGCTGTGGATGCCTGGGCGCCAGCGGCACTGGATGGCCTAGGTGGGCGGCAGCTGCCCCAGGCGCACAGCCTTGCTGAAGGAGAGCTGCCAGGTTCACATTGTTTAAACACTTAACTAAATTAGCTATGAAAAGAAGGATGGGAGGAGCCCTGGTGAGCGGGGAATTTAGGCCTTCTGGCTTCACGTACTTTGCACACACACAGAATGATTTTCCCAAGAGTCTGCCAGGAGGAGCTGGTGAGATATTGTGTGTCTCTTACAAGATTAACAACAACAACAACAGTAACAAAAACTCCCGCTTTAGAAGGCCGTGCCTGGCAGGGCTCGGGTAGGGCTTTCAGGGCTGTGGAGCAGCAGAGCGAGGAGGACTGGCCTCGGGGCGGGTCTGAAACCTGTTGGTGAGGACGGGGCTCCTGGGGGGGTTGAAGGCAGGAGCTTGCAGGCCAGGCTCTCTGAGACACTTTGGAATTATCCCTAGTCTACTGGGTTTTTAGTTTAGCTGGAGCTGGCTAGAGGATGATCACATCTAAGAATGTTAAATATTGGCTCTTTGTCAAGCTGGCGTGGTCTCCAGTGGACGGCCACAGAGCTCTGTCACTGAACCTCTCCTCTTCAACATTTAATCCGTGGGTTGAATGACAGCATGGAACACATATTGCTCTAACATTCCAATAACTTCAAATATGAAGGCACAGCTGGAATGTGAATCTTGAGTGGAAATAAGTTTGACAAATGGTAAAGTTACCCAATACCAACAAAGTGAAACTTCTAGGAGTAATCTAAGTTAGGTTCCAGAAGTCTGTTTCATAGGCACCGCACAGGAGAGCCCTAGCTGGGCGGATGTGACACAGCAGGAGACACTGTGGCCCGTTAAGCCCTCGGAGAGTGAGGAAGAGCAGGGCTGGGTCCTGGTGGGCTCCGGCAGCCCTGCTCTGGTCGGCTCCGTGGGGAAGCCGCCCCCGGCCATCGCTGCAGCGCCTCTAGCGCCACGATTTTCTGGAGTGCCAAGTGCACGTAGCTTAGTCCTTTTTAAGGGACAAGGTTGACCCTGTCCCCTAAATAATGACATGAAACATCTGAAGTGAGTGGGACTCCTCAGAATGACCCGGGGAGGCTGAGCTGTATTTTCCCGGGTGGACAAAGCTTCAATCTTTCAGCCTAGAACACACCTGTGGGCCGAGGGCCTGGCTGAGGCAAAGGCTGTTCGGCCCAGCCTGACTTTCTGGGTCCCCCAGGCTGAGGTTTGGCTCGCTGGGGACCCTCCCTCTGAGCAGGTGTGGAGATGGAGGGCTCGCGCCCTGGAAGGGTAGCCGCGCTGATGTGAGTTCACACACTGGACTCGGGAGGCCGCGTGAGTGCGCTTCCCTGTTCCGTGCCGAGGGGCGGCAAGGGAGCCGGCATCCGCATTTCGGGCATTGGGTGTGTGGCGGGGGAGCCTTCTGGAAAGCTGTGGAGGTACAGAAACCATCACAGAGCTCTAGTCTGCAATTTCCTTCCTAAACTGGTAGATTTTCCACATGTCCTCTGCTCTCTGCAAGGCTTTGTGAAAAAACTCCATCCAGGCTCCTCCATTTTCTGCCCCTCGGTGCAGGGTTTTACAGGTCGCTGTGCTTTTTCATCTCTGAAAGCCCCTCCCCTGTAGCTGAGAGCCGGGGCTGAGCTGTTCCCCACCTGTGGAAGGGCCTGGAGAGGATGCAGCTCAGCAGGGCCACAAGTGTAGGTGACAGTGGGCTGGACTTCAGACCCACCTCTGAGGACCAGTGTGTCATCCCAGACTGTCACTGCAGTCACCATGCGTCATTCCTCTGAGTCGCTGCCTCCGTGGTGCAGTGAGTGAGCGAATCCTTCCTGCTCAGGTTGGGATAGGCAGCGTAGGTGGCGGCTGCACTGCGAGGACACACCTGTGAAGGCATCTCTGGGGGCAGGGTTACTCACCTCTCTTTGGTGAACAGTTTTCTTCATGCCTTGTGTACTTTCCAGGTTTTCTACATAAAGATATTTTACACCAATAATCAAAATATAGTTTTAAAATAGCCCCACACAGACACGTGAAGCAAGTGCCCTGCAGAGAACGGAGCTGAATGTCAGGTGGCGAGTGTGTGGTCCCTACCTGGGGACCGGGGCCTCCTGTTCCTGGCAGCTGGGACACTGAGGCGCTCCATGGCTGTGGCTGGATGGATCCCAAACTGTGATTTTACAGTGTCTTTTCAGATCCTGGCCCTTGCAGCCAAACACCACCTGCCCGCTGCTCTCCTCCCTGCAAACAGCCAGCCCCAAACACCCAGCAGTGCCCCGGCAGTTGGAAGGAGCCCACTCCCTGCTCAGCCTCTCTTCAGACTTGTGGCCGGTCCTTTTGTTCCTCCACTGCCCTGGGCTGCAGGTGATCGAGAGAAGTAGTTTGAAGGACCAGCGTACCCAGGACACGTTAACCAAGGGTCTGGGGCCAACGTGCTCATGGGCCATTTATCCTGAAAGCCACAGAACCATGTGGGCTTGGGAGACCCTCAGGTGCAGGCCCGGAGGCACAGCTGTGTGAGTCAGTGAGTAAAGAATTGCTGTGTCCGGGAGATGTGGCCCTGTCTCAGTCTGCTTGTGCTGCTCTAATAAAACACCTTAGACTGGGTCATTGATAAAGAACAGAAATTCATTTCTTACAGTTCTGGAGGCTGGAAGGTCCAAGATGAGTCTTGATAATCATCATCGTCATCATTATTCTATTGCAACAAAGAACATTCTGAAAGTGAAGACTGAGGTCTCTCTAAGTGAAGCTCCTTGCTCGATTCAGTGGTGTCACTACTTTGGAGGTGCCAATCATTTGACTTTCATAAATACACTCTGACTAATATATGATAATCATTCCCAGGAATACGTGGAAAAATGAAAACAGGCCATCTGGGAAAACATCTTAAATACCAGTTCATTCAGATATGTTAACCTGACTGATTAAATAGAAAATTACATTTAAGTAACACATTGTAGATTTGTGTTTTCATTATTAATATCAACAGGTTCATTTATTTCTGTTTGTGATGAAGCCAGAGTCCAACAGCAAAGCTACCTGCACAGTTTGCTGCTCTATGGTCTTATTGAATATATGTATTTATTAATATCCTTTTTCTGTGTCATTTTTAATTCTGTGAACCAGAACAACAACAATCAAAAATTTTATAAAAGAGATTAAAACATTTTGCCATCTATTTACAAAACATTCTTCTTTGATGCTTTGGTAACAAAGCAATTTTGCACCAAGAGCTCCCAATTTAAATTTTCTTCTTTCTATTTTTATACAAAGCCTTTTCTCCCTATCCCCCCTCAGGGGAACACATAGACCCAGACTTATTTGTCAAGGGAGCTGGTGAGGGGGGAGCAGAGTCCAGAGTGTAGCTTGGCACACGTGTCCATGAAGGGCGGGACATTCATCTCTGACTTTCTGGGCACATGGAACGGTGCATCGTTGCTGCTGTAGTGCAAAAGCAGCCATGGGCAATGCATAGATGAATAAGCATGTCCCAACACAATTTTATTTACAAAAACAGGCAGCAAGCACATTGGGCCCGCAGGCCACAGTTTGCTAACCTCTGTTCTAGAGAGTAGAACATCTGGGTCCAAGCCTTGTCTCCATTGTCTACCAGCTCTGTGAGTGTCTACTGTGAGCCTCAGTTTCCAAAAATGGGCATCATAACATGCCTAATCACCTGTAATACTGTCCCACTGAGAACACCTGGATTTTGGAGAGAACACATTAAAACTGTGGCTGTCCTGAGGCTGGGCTGGTCTGGGGAGAGGGGTGGGGAATGGAGCCCGAGTCCCACACGCGTGTGCTCGAGGCAAGGGCAATGTCCACAAGGCAGGGCCTGGGATGTGGAACAGGGTTACACTGGGACCTGTCTGCCTTCCGTGCCCCAGAGAGATGCAGGGTGTCCTCGCAGAAGCAGTGACGTTAAAAGGCTGACAGAGACCATTCAGTTCAGAGAACACTGGCGAGTGTTGCATTTCCTCTCCCTCAGCAGGTTTGTCTTCCACAAGCCAAGGGGGAGTTTCCAGGTCAGTCAGATGACTTGCTCTGAGTCTGCCGCAGCCGGTGGTCCTGGAGCCAGGCCCAAGCCTGGCCGCCTCAGGACTGACCTAAAGCTTTAGATTTTGTCAGGACAAAGGGTACATGAGTGTGTCCCATCCACCAAGGAGCCAGCCTGGAGACACTGTGCAGGGATCGTGCCCCGGATGCCACCTCAGGGCCAGCGGTGCCCCACAGAGGGTGTCCCTGCAGCGTGGATTGCCAGAGCCCAGAGCCCACAGCCCTCTGGTCCAGGGGCCAGAGAGAGGGTCCCGGAGTCCAGGGGCTCTGAGGAGTTCACAAATCACCTCACGAGACCCCAGGGAGAAGTGATGGCAGACGGCAGTGGGACCTACCCAGTGAGGTGTTAGCTGCCCTCAGCTTCCTCCTTCTCCCCAGACACGGAGGCTGAGGATGGGAGGGAGAGGAAGAACCTCACCAGGCACTCGGGGAGGGTCCCAGCCTGACAGCGCCGCTGGGGACAAGCCGCCCCCCAGGGAAGTTCACAACCATGATGTGATTGTTACAAGCGACAGACACTCAGTGACCGAAAGGAGACTGTATTTGCAAGAGGAGTAACCAGAGAACTTGCTTCTTACCTGGGACCACCTGACGCCCACCGAGACTCCCAGGGCAGCGGGGGCGAGCCTTGGTGGGCCCCCCCCCCCTTGCAGCTGCGAGGCCTGGGGCGGAGTGTGAACGCACCTGGAGACAGGGCTTTTAAAGAGACGATGCTTAAGTTGGATGAGGCCATTAGGGTGGGCTCTGATCCAGTTGAGAAGAGGAGATTAGGACATGGGCAGCAGGTGGCTGTCCGCAAGCCAGGGAGGGAGACCTCGGGAGAAACCAGCCTCAGACCTGCAGCCTCTGACCGTGAGGAAGGAATTCCTGTCATCCGTGCTGCCTCGTCTGTGCACCTGTTGTGCCGCCTGCGCACATGGACTTGGGGTTGGAAGTCGATCACTGCCCCACAGGCTCCCCGCGTGGAACTGCTGCGTCTTCCTCCTCGGCTCCCGCTGTCAGATGCAGAACTGGCCCGGGACTTTCTGCCTCCTAAACACCACGAGGACTGGTTACCACGCAATTTACTATCCAGCCAGGACTTTCCCGGCCTGGCTTATGTCGGGACCTCGTCCTCCACACCCCAAATGGCTGACAGGGCGTTCGCACCCTCCCCCGCCTTCACCCTCAGTCTGTCCTCCCGTGGAGTCTCACTAACGTGCAAATCGAATCGCGTTTCTTCTTTGCCAGCACCACCACCACCGTAGAATGAAAAGAAACAGCAAGCACACGAAACCTTAATGCCAGTGTTTCTCTGTGGCCTTTCAGCTGAGGAGGGCAAGCCCCTCACTGAGGCACTGGCTCCTCCCCGCCGTCCCGACCCTGACCTCCCCCGAGAGGGACTGAGCTCACTCCCGCGCCGCGGAGGCTGCGTCTTGTTTCCCGGCACACGGTGCTGGCTCCTTAGCGCGCCTGCTGCATCCCTGCCGGCTGCTCACCCTTCGGCAGTCAGGTCTTCCGTTCACCAGGGAACATGCACGGAAGGACTGCGAGCCAGGAGGTTCCTGCTGCTGCGGGAGAGTGGGGAAGGCAGAGGTGGTTCCTGCCCTCGCAGATGCGGCAGTGCAGGGGGGGGGGGGGCAGACAGCGACAGTGGAGGCTGATACCTGAGAGGAGGTGCAGCTGTGAGGTGGGTGGGGCCGGGTGCTGTGTGGGCGCCGAGGAGGGGCCTCACCCAGACTGGAGGGTCAGAGGCCCCTCTGGAAGGATGGTTTGGGAGATGTGGCCCCTTGAAGGAGCGGTCAGGTCCTCTAGGTGAAAGATATGGTGAAAATGTTCCAACCCATGGGGCAGGATGTCCCTGGAGGTGGGAGTGGGCTGGGCCTTTCGGAGAAGCTGAAGGAGGTTCCATGTGCACAGAACACAACGTGCATAGACCCCTCCCAGGCACTAACCCCCGGTAGGGAGCCACTGACTTGTAACAGCATCCATCAGGTTTGTGCCCTTTGTACCTGCATAAATGACGTCACTGTCTGTCTCCTCTGCCCATTAGACACTGAGCTTCCTGGGGGCAGAGACTGGTCTTTTGTCTCCCTGCCCTTAGCAGAAGTTCAGTAAACGTGTTGGTGAATGAACGAATGAATGAACGTACGAATTGCAGGCACTGCCATGACTTCACGGGCGTCTGGAAGCCGCACATGACCCACGTGACAGGATGGCAGGACTTGGCCCATGGTTCACTCCATTCCTACCCAAACGTTGAGGTGATCAGAGTGCATTGACTATGGGTCCTTGAAAGGACCCTTGATTCATGGAAAAACCCAGAACTACACTCGTTTCAGCCCTATAAGTGAACAGTGTTCATGGCAGATCCCCTCGAGCCTCAGTTTCCCCAAGTGTGAAATGGGATGTTATTATGCCAATTTTGTCTGTGGCAATTAGATCAGGGAAGATACACTCTAGCTCTCCAGAAAAGACAACTTGTAAACAGAAAGTGGTCATTTTTAAAGACTGTGCAAAGGCAACTCTTGAGCAGGGGTTGGGTGTGAGGGGTGAGTGCCCAGCAGGGCGGGCCCTCCTGCTGCCAGAGCAGAGCAGGTGCCACTTCCATTGGTACGAGTGATGGGGAGCCTCTTCCACCAGGAGAGTCCCTTTGTGGTCTGCTTTTGGTTCTTGTCCTCAGGGAGCAACAGCGTGGTACTGGCATGGATTTCACCGTCCTGAGCACTCAGAGGTTTCCCTGGAGTTGTGCTTGTTTTAGGAATTGAATCTTGAGCCGCTTGAGGGCCTTACTTCCAAATGTGGTTCCCTGTCCCACTCTACTTCCGCTGAGCTTTCTCTCCAGGGTGCTCAGGGAATACGTGAGTAACATGTTTTCATGGGGAGAAGAACCGGGATCAGAGGATGGGGTACAGGCCCTGGTGGGGGGAGGGCTGCAGATTGATAATAGGATCTGGGGGAATCACACTTTCATTCCTTTGGTAATTGTCCCTCAGCCTGGATCTGCTGATGGCAGGTTTGGGGAATGCACTGTTCCAGGTCACTGACATGGTGGTCTCTACACACACCGAGCAGACTGTTGGGGGAGATAAGTTTTGACAAAGGTACTGCCTGAGCCAGCTCTGGCTGCTACAACTAATTACCGCTGGCTGCCTGGCTCAAACATTCACTCCTCACAGTTCTGAAGGCTGGGAAGTCCAAGATCAAAGCATGGCAGATCTGGTGGCTGGGGAAGCTGGCTTTCTGGTCAGCAGATGCTGTCTTCTTACTATAACCTCACGTGCCAGGGAGAGGGCCCTGGGGAGAGAGAAAGCTCTTTAGTAGACACTAGAAGAGCACTAGGCCCATAAGAGCACCAGGCCCATCAGAGCACTAGACACATAAGAGCACTAGGCCCATTCCCGAGGGCTCCACCCTCAGGCTCTAATTACCTCCCCAAAGGCCCACCTCCTCATGCCGTCACACCAGGGGTCAGGATTTCAGCATGTGGGTGTGGGGATGGGACGCAAACACTCAGTCCATAACAGGACCTTCCACACCCAGGCTGGCCTCACTTTGATGCCAGCCTTTCCTACTGCGGCTTCTGGGATGTGTCACTGGGAAGCTTGATTTCCACAGAGGACACCAGGAGATGGGCCTGTGTTCTCCACCTGCAGCAGAGGCATGTCTGGGGCTCACTGGGTTTCCTCCTTGTCTTCTTCCTCATCCTGGGCAGCCCAGGGAGTGTTCCTGACTCCACAGCAGGGCCCTCGGAACTGTACTGCCACCTACTCCAGACCCGAGGGTGGTGGCTTGGGTATGGAATACTGGCATCAGTTGTTCCAAAAAATTCCTTAGTCATTTCTCTTAATTAAAAAAAAACAACAAAAAACTAGGGCACAATATTGGGTTCTGCTCAGACTACACGGACTTCGGTAATCTATGGGCCATATCCATGGCCAGAATGAGTCTCTGGTGAAGACGCCACCGCAGTGTACGCCAGCACACCAGGCTGTACGCCCCATGCCAGACTGAACTCCTGCCATAGTCTCTTTTGCCGCCTCTCCAAAGGGAACAAAAAACTGAGCTTCTCAAATAGATATTGATGGACCTTACTGACCACCAGAAATTTTGGTGCTGATTCCATAAACAAAATCATAATTTTGTTTATGTCACTCTCAGGGTAGTCAAAAGCAATCAGAAAATAAAAGACACACTTGACCTCTTACCCAGAGAGCAAACACAGACAGTATGGGTATCTGAGCACGCCCTCCTCTTCTCACCCTCCCCAGAGTGCAGGGCCAGCCACCACGCCGGCAGGCCCACAGGGAGGCACACGCCCTCCCCTCCACCTGGGCCCCAGACACCACAGGAGTGTTTTGGACCAAGTAAAGCTAAAAAAATCTAATTTTTCAACAGGTGAGGTTTGAAATGTTCTGGTGTCTGTAGGTTTAGAATGTGATTCCTAAACGCTCTTCAGCGGAGAGAGATGGAAAGTGCCCGTCGTAGATACCTGTGGGAGGCCACTCACAGCCGCGTCGCTGCAACAGGTGAGGCTGGGAGGCCCAGGGCCCGCTTTGAAGAAGGAAGGCAGTGCTGCAGGCTTCACTGACATCTCCCCTGTCCTGGCCAAGTGGTGGTGTGGGGTGGCGTCCCCACACCAAGGACAGGGCCAGACCTCCTGATCTGCACTTTTGATCTGAGTTTGGCCCATCCAAATTCCTCCACATGCACCTGAGCGCTCCACCACGAGCCAGCACCTGCAGCCCAGACAGGCTGCGGCTGTCGCATCTGCCGGAAGACGCTGTCTCTGTCCTCCCGTGGCACCCCATCACCCGCCCTGTGGATCGCTCCAGGGGCGTCTCCTGGGTCTTCTGCCCACCCAGTCCTTGTCCCCAAGTCTTCGCGCTGCCAACAGACCACCCTCCTCCTGCCCTGGATTTTCCCTCCCTCTGGACTTGAGCGGCACAGGTGAGCCTGTCTCCTTCTAGGCTGAGCCGTTGGCAGGGGCCAGATACGCCCTTTCCGGGTATGGGGCTGTCTGTCGGGGAGAGGAGGAAGAAGTGCAATTGCTGTTAGAGCTTCTTTTTAACGCGACACTTATTTCCTTCTCCAACTCAAGGACAGTTGGCAGCGGGGACAGTTACAATTTGTGAAATGGGGAGGAGATAATCTGTAGTCCTACTAGCAGTGTAAGAGTGTTCCTCTCTCTCCACAGCCTCGCCAGCAATGGTTGTTTTGGGATTTTTTGATAGAGGCCATTCTCATTGGAGTTAGATGATATCTCACTGTGGTTTTGATTTGCATTTCTCTAATGATTAGAGATGCTGAGCACTTTTTTTATATGTTTGCTGGTCATCAGTTTGTCTTCTTTTGAAAAATTTCTGTTCATATCCTTTGACCATTTATTAATAGGGGTTGTTTGATTTTTTCAAGTTCCATATAAATTATTCTTATCAGCCTTTTATTGGATATGGAGAAAGCAAATATTTTCTCCCATTCTGTAGGTTGTCTATATGCTCTAATGACAGTTTCCTTGGCTATGCAGAAGCTTTTTAATTTTATCAGGCCCCGTTGGTTTATTTTTGCTGCTGCTGTGATTGCTTAGGGGATCTTCATCATAAATTCTTTACCTAGGCCAATGTCTGAAAGAGTCTTCCCAACATTTTCTTCCAGAATTATTAAGGTTTCATGCCATACCTCAAAGAGCTAAAATTAGAAATACCATTTCATTCAGCAATCCCACTACTAGGCATTTATCCAAAGGAAAAAAAGACGTTCCATAATAAAGACATCTGCACTTGAATGTTTAAAGCAGCACAATTCACAAATGCAAGGATGTGGAAACAACCCAAGTGCTCATCAATACATGAGTGGATTGATAAAATAGTGTATGTATACCATGGAATACTACTCAATTGCAATAAACAATGGTGAACTAGCACCTCTTACATTATCCTGGATAGAGATTGAGCCCATCCTCCGAAGTGAGGTATCACAAGGATGGAAAAACATGCACCACATGTACTTGCCATCAAATTGGTACTAATTGTTCAACACTAAGGTGCTCACGTGGTTGTGATACTCATTGTGTGCTGGTCAGGTCGGGTGGTGGGTGGGTAGGTGGGGGCAGAGCCACAACTAATGGAAGCAGATGGCACTGTATGGGGGAAGAGCACTCTTGTGGCCGTGGCTTGGGCAGGGCAAGCACACTACATGTAACCAAAACGTTTGTACCCCCATAATATCTTGAATTAATAAAATTGGGAGGAGCTGCAGCAAATTTGGAGAACCGACTAAATCTTACTCCTTCTCTGGGCACCCCTCGCACCCCTTTGGCAACCCCGCCCTCTTCCTTTTGTCATCCTTTGCCTGCTTCTAGCCAGGCCTGTGGAGCCTCATGAAACCACAGACCCTGCCACAAGGGTGTGGCTACTCTGGTAAATTATCTCGCCTTCCTTACTTAACATGCTTAGGCCTCAGCTTCCACATCTGTGAAATGGGGAGGATAGTACTTATCTAATGGAGCCGCTGGGAGAAATAAGTGAGGCGGCCCCAGGGAAGGGTCCACTGTGCCAGCTGCGGTTCAAGGATCCTGTGGTCATTTATCTCTCTCTAGGAGTCCAGGCCAGAGCCCCACTTAGAAATCTCCCCTGTGTGCGTATCTGATGGCTCCCGTTTCTAGGACCCATTTTCAGCACCCGTTTTTAGGGAAAGGAAAGACGTTCCCTCCACCTCTGAGGGTTGGTAGTTGGGTCTATGAAATAACCTGACAACAGATGGATTAGAAGGAGACAAAGTAGATACACTTATTGTGTGCACAGAGGTATCACAGGGAGAAAAGCAAATGCCCTTTGGGTGTTTGGGGTGGGACTTGGGAGCTTACGTGCCTCTCTCCAGGGGAAAGGTGAGAGGATGCAGGCTGCTTAGGGGAGAGTAAAGGATTTTTAGCAAAGATGAGGGGCCTTTAGAAGAACAGGTGGAAGATAAGGAGTTTGCGACAAAGTCTGTCTGGCTGTAGTGCGAGTGCTGGTCTTCTCTCCTGGATGAGACTCGACTGTCCCTGTTTGATCAAACTGCTGGGGAGGGGACTCATGGCAACTGAGTTCCTTTAGGAAGATCCACTAGGCAGATGAGGGGAGTTCAGAGAAAACTTCTTCCTGCATTTGCTGTTTTTCAAGCATCTTCAACTCAAAACAATCAGTATATCAAAGTGACATATTTCAGGGTAGCATATTCTGAACTCCTTTGCCTTCTTTTATCTCGGCTCTGCCTCGTGGCTACATAACCAATGGAACAGTCGTGTCACCTCTCCAAACCTGGGCGTCCTTGCCTGCAGAGTGGGAATAATGACACCACCCACCTCAGGGCTGTTGCAACACAGCCATTCCATTCGTGAATGGAATAACCACGGGCCTCACAACTCTCTGGCGGGCCTGGCCTGGAGTCCTGGCCCCGGAGACACTCGGATGTGAAACAGTGAACGGAGTCTGTGCAAGCCAGAGGGGCCTGAGACGCTGTCTTTGGACAAGGCTTGCCATCACAGCGGCCTCGCGCTCTCACACTAGAAGCCTCCTTGAACATGAGGCCGCCAGGTCCTGAAGTAAGCTGCCCCATGGCTGTTGGACGCTGCCTTCCTTGGAGCTTGCAGGTGGAGTCATGGCCCACAAGACTGTTGGCCAGAGGAATTAGGTCTTCCCTCTCTTTTGCGTCTTTCCTCAGAGACCGGATCACTGTGAACACTCATCATTTCCCCTCATGTGTCCCTCTCGAGCTCCAGGGATGAGGTGAATACACTTACATTTTCTTGGCTTCCAATCGTGTTGCCAGCTGGGGATTTGGGCCCTCACAGAGGGACAGTGAAGAGAAGACGAATGCTAAAGGAAAACTGTGTCAGAAGTTTCTAGAACCCCTCATGCATATAGTTTAAAAAGCAAGAGAGTAAAATGAGCCTATAGCCTGCGTAGAGGAAAGGCAGGTGTAGAGGGACCCTTCAGAATTGTTCTGCGGTGCCCTGAGGTCTCTGGGTTTCACAGCGCTGCTCGAGGGTACGTTGCATGGCATCAAGCTAAGGCTCATGGGTACCTTAGCCTCACCCTCCCACCTTCCCAGCAAACCGTCTGCTCCAGCCCTGGGGCTCACGCAGAAGCGCCTCCTCCCCTGCCAGGAGTGATCAGCCGTGGCCCATGCTCACAGGCCTAAATTCCACATGTCTTTGTGACTCGTGTTAACCCTCGCCCCAGCACCCGGACAGCCTGGGCACCGCTTCTGTCCCGCCTGTGTAACCCTGCGCGTCCCCATCGCAGGGGCCATAACCTCCAGAATGCACGTCACAAGCCCAGGCCGCGTCACTGGCCTGCACACAGAAGAGTTTGGTTTAGTGCTCCCCTGTCAAGTCTTGATATTCGGAGTGATTTTTGAACAAGGGGCCCCGCGTTCTACCTTTGCACTGGGCCCTGCAAATTATGTAGCCGATCCTGCATTGTCCTTGTCCTAGACCTTCAGAGTCTCCAAAGGGGGCCCAGGTGTCTGTCCTTTGAAAGGAGCAGTCTCAGTTAGGACCCTCTGGCACATGCTCAGGGCAGAAACTTCCACCACCATTCTTGGCTTCCTGAGGGCCTTGGCTTTCCACGGTGTTTGCCTCCCCGAGAGTAGCCGACGTGAGTAAGAACGGCATTACGTCTTGCCGCCACCCCGTACCCCTGTCTATTCTGAGAGCCCACGGTCCATCCCTGAGTCACCAGGCTGAATTCTCATTTAGTTCCAACTTGTTTCTGCCACCTGTGACACAGCCTTAATTTGCAAACATTCCACAGCTCTTTATACTTTCCCGACGATTTTGGAAAACGTCAATCCTGTGCATGATTCTGAAGATGTTTAAGGCGCAGTGCCTCCCACAGAGACGCTTGGATGTCAGAAGAGCCCTGTGGTCTCTGCCTTAGAGAGCGTGCAGCTGGTGGGTATGAGGTCGTGTGTCAGACACGGCCAAAGCTGCTGGGGATAAGCAGGGTTACACAGGCGGGACAGAAGCGGTGCCCAGGCTGTCCGGGTGCTGGGGCGAGGGTTAACACGAGTCACAAAGACATGTGGAATTTAGGCCTATGAGCATGGGCCACGGCTGACCACTCCTGGCAGGGGAGGAGGCGCTTCTGCGTGAGCCCCAGGGCTGGAGCAGATGGTTTGCTGGGAAGGTGGGAGGATGAGGCTAAGCGGTGTCCAGAGGCAGAGTCCTGGGAAGGGGCTGGCTCATGCTTAGGACAGATCTGCCCTGAGCTCTGGCTGCAGAGTGGAGGGTGGGGTTCACGTTGGAAAGGGAGAGGGAGGAAGGGAGGGAGGCCAGGGAAAGCAGAAGCCCAGGTTTTGGAAAGTCAGCATGTGCAATTCACCTATGAGGTGGCCTGGCCTTGGGTGGTGGCATGAGAGTGATTGCTGATGGAGAGTTCCATCTGTGCCTGGAACTAGGGTTTGGAGAGGGAGACTGGAAGGTGAGAGAGCGGGGGAGAGGTGGCGACCTGCGAGCTGCTTGGGGCTGCGTGGAGGGCTCGCATCTGCGCTGGGGTCCGCGCCCCGGGAGGGCAGGTGTGCAGGAAAGGGACTGGACAGGAGTCCCACGTTGAAGAGGCTGAGTCTGCGGTTCCTGGGAGACATCCCTGTGTGTCCCCCAGACAGCTTAGCAGCTCAGAGACGGGACATGTGGTGTGGGAGTCACCTGAACACAGGAGTGCGTCAGGCCAGGGGCGCTGATGAGCCGGCCCAGGAGAGCGTGGGGAGGGAGGAGCAGACAGGTGAGGCTGGCGCCCAAGGAGCCCCACTCTGTGTGTGGGTGGCAAAGGGGGCCAGAAAGTCTCTGGACACTGCCAAGTGTCCATGTAAGGTTCTATTTCACTCTTTTCTGGAATGTCAGTGGATGCCCTTTTGGACTCTTGCTTCCTCTTGCCTGGGCCGACTTGTGCCAAATGTCTAAACTGATCCCTGTGCCTTCCAGAAAGGAGAACCACCTAACTCAACGGTCCTAGACACAGGAGTCCCCCGTTAATTTCCCCCAAATGTCAGGTCATATGACAGCTGTCATGAGCAAAGATCGCTGACTTGTGGTTAGAAGAATGCCTACCACGTAGTATTCACTCAGTAAATATTTGTTGAATGAATGAATATATCCTTAGCAAGTTTAGCTATTTCCAGGCAAAAATGACTCATCCTTTAGTATGATCTGGGTAATCAGTTCCTTCCATGGGGATTGAGAACAACTGACGTGGCTCCAGGCACCAGATCTTCCAGTCTGGGGCTTACGTTTCTCAGAGGGCTCATGTGGTTGCCATTTCCCCCGTAGTCGTCAGGGCCGGAAGGGACAGGCACGGCTGCTTTGAATTCTGGCACAGAAAGGAGAACAAACCACACTTACACTCCTGTGTGGCCCAGAGGGTGCCTGGCCACTGACTTGCACTCCAGTGCGTACGGTGACGCCAGGGCACTGACCTGACCCAATCCAGTGCATCTGAAATAAGAGTGTCTTTATTTTTTTCTAATTTCTTTTATTGTGGTAAAATATATATAACATAAAATTTGCCATCTTAATGATTTTTAAGTGTATACTTCAGTGGCATTGAGTACATCCACATTGTTCCGCAACCATCACCACCGTCCATCCACAGAACTCTTTCATCTTGCAAGAATGAAACTCTGAACCCATCAAAGCACTCCCTGTCCCCTTCCCCTGGCCACTATCATTCTACTTTCTAAGTCTCTAATCTTGACTACTCGAGGTGCCTCATGTGAGTGGAATCATATGGCATATGTCTTTTTGTGATTGGCTTGTTTCACCCAAGGTTCATCCATGTAGTCACATGTGTCAGAATTTTCTATTTAAGGCTGAATAATATTCCATTTCATGCATGTACCGCATTTTCCTTATCCATTCATCCATCAACGGACACCCGTATGGCTTCCACATTTTAGCTATGGTGAATAATGCTTCTGTGAACATGGCTGTACAAATATCTCGTGGATACCCTGCTTTCAATTTTGGGGGGTGGAATTGCTAGATCATATAATAATTCTATTTTTACCTTTTTGAGGAACAACCATACTGCTTCCCATAGCAGCTGTGCCATTTTATATTCCTGTCAACAATGGACGAGGGTTCAAATTTCTCTACATCCTTGCTAACATTCCTTTCATTCTCTTAATAGTAGCCCTTCCAATGGCATGAGGTGGTATCTCACTGTTGTTTTCATTTGCATTTCCCTGATGATTAGTGATGTTGAGCATCTTTTCATGTACTTATTAGCCATCTGTATATCTTCTTTGGAGAAATATCTATCATGTCCTTTGCTTATTTTTGAATTGGGTTGTTAGTTTTTTGTGGTTACATTTTAGGAGTTCTCTCTCTATATATTTCCTGGGATATTAATTGCTTATCAGATATATGATTTGCAAATATATTCTCCTATTTTGTGGGTTGAAATTTTATTCTGCTGATAGCATCTTTTGATGCACAAAAGTTTTAAATGTTCATGAAGTTCAATTTGTCTATTTTTTCTTTTGTTGCCTATTCCTAACCAACTAAATAACCACATTAAGTGTAAATGTACTAAATACTTCAATTAAAAAGAAGACATTATCAGATTTTACAATAAGCAAGACTGACTATATGCTGCCTAAATAAAGCCCACTTTAAATATAAAAATATAAATAAAAGTGTAAGAATAAAAAATGCTATTCTAACACTACTCAGAAGAAATCTGGAGTGGCTACTTCTAATATAAGACAAAGTAGATTTCAGAGCAACACATGCTACCAGAAATTAAGAAGGTCATTTTAAAATGAAAAAGGCATTAAATTATCAAGATGACATAATAATCCTTCATTTTTATGCATGTAATAAGAGAACTTAAAAATAAATAAAGCAACAACTGGGAGAACATCAAGGAGACATAGACAAATCTACAGATATAATAAGAGCTTTCAATAACCTCTTCTCAATAACTGATAGACTACGTAGTCAGTAATCAGTAAGAATATGGAAGATTTCAACAACAGAAAACATATTCTCTTCAAGCGCTTTCAGGGCATTTACAACATTCAACCATATTCTGGCCATAAATTAAGTGTCTACAAACTTAAAAACATCCACGTTATACAAGTTATGTTCTCTGACCACATATATTAAATTATTAAATAAAAAACTCTGGAAAATTCTTAAATATTTAAAAACTAAATAATACAATTCTAAGTAAAACATGGGCAAAAAAGAAAAACTAAACTAAAATGAAATTCTAAAGTATTTTGAACTGCATGAAAAAGCAAACATTACCTATCAAAATTTGTGGGAAGTCACTAAAGCAATTCCTAGGGGGAAAGTTTTAGCGTTATAATTCTATTACAGACAAGAAGGTCTCAAATCAGTGACATTAGCAGTCACCTTAAGATATTAGGGAAAGAACAAATAAAATACAAATTAAGTAAAAGAAAGAAAATAATAAAGATCAGAGTAGAAATCAATAAAATATATATTAGAAATAAAATAGAGAAAATTAATAAAATCAATAGTTTTTTTGAGATTATAAACTTGATAAACCTTATTTCTGACTGATTAGGAAAGACATTACCAATATTAGAAATGAGAGAGGTGATATCACTATAGATTCTACAGATGTTAAAAATATAATAAAGGAATATTTTGAACAGCTTTATGCCAGCAAATCAACAATTTCCTTGAAAGATGCAGACTACCAAAAGTCCCTTAAGTAGAAATAGCTCTATATAAAAGAAATATAATTTATTGTTAAAACCTTCCCACAAAAAAAAAAAAAAAAAGAAAAGAAAAATCTCCAGGCCCATATGGCTTCACTGGTGATTCTTCCAAACATTTAAGGAAGAAATAATACCAGTTATATAGACATTACAGACAGAAAGTTAGGAAAGAGTGTCTACTTCCCAACTCATTCTGTAAGGCCAACTCTGATGCTAAAACCAAAGACTTTACTAAAAGTGAGTATTATCCCTTATGAACGTAAATACTATATTAATTTCCTCACGCCTCCATAACAAAGTATCCTAGGCTGGGGGTCTCAAACAACAGAAATTCATTTTCTCATAGTTCTTGAGGTTGGAAGTCTAAGATCAAGGTGCCATCGGATTTCTGGTGAGGCCTCTCTCGTTGGCTTATGAAGGCCACCTCCTTGCTGTGTCCTCACATGGCCTTTTCTCTGTGCGCATGTACTCCTGGCATCTCTCTTTCTTCTTATATGGACTCCAGTCCTATTGAATTAGGGTCCCACCCTTATGATCTTATTTAACCTTAATCACCCCATTAAAGACCCTATATCCTAATATACTAACATTGGGGGCTAAGGCTTCAACATATAAATTTTGGGGATAGAGAATTCAGTCCATTACAGATTCAAAAACTCTTAAAAACTTTTTTTTTTAGCAAACTGAATTCAGCAATATAGAAAACGAATCCCCACCAAGTAGATTTATTCCAGGAATGCAAGGTTGATTTATGATAACATTTGAAAATCAATCATGATTTTCAAGATGATGCAGTGCATCATATTAACAAACTAAAAAAGAAAAAAAACCCCCACATGTTCATCTCAATAAACACAGAAAAAATATCTGACAAAACTCAACATCTATTTCTGATAATAACTCTCAGAACAGTAGGGACAGAGAAGAACTTTGCAGACCTGTTAGAAGGCAGCAGGGAAAAAAGCCTGCAGTTGTCTCTCCATACTGCTGGCAGACTGAAGCTTCCCCACCGTGGTCAGAGCAGCGCAAGCTGTCTGCCTTCACGGCTGCTAGTCAACATTTTCTGGAGGTTCTTGCTAAGGCAATTAGGCAATAAAGAGAAATAAACGTTGTCCGGAGTGGAATGGAAGAATTAAAACTGTCTTTATTCACAGATGACACGACAGTCCATGCAGAAGTTTTGACAGATTCTACAAAACCTAATGACAAACATAACAGAGACTATGCTTCAGAAGGAAAGAGATTTTTGAGTTCAGAAGGCAGATTTCCCAATAAAATAATGTTCAGAGGAAAAAAAGTAAATCCTTCTGCCATTTAAAAAAATACTGAGGATTTAAAAAAAGACAGAACTAAAACACTAAACAATACAGTAAGTTGGCAGATGGGAGGAGATACATTGGAATAAAAAGCATTCTAAAGTTCTTATTGTCTGAGAGGAAGTTAAAAATATTAACTTTATACTTTGTAAAGTCTAGTATGCACATTAAAATGTAATGGTAGCTAATAAAAATAATAGAAATAGAATGTGTAATTCTAAACTAATAGAGAGAGAGGGAGGAGGAGGAATTAAGCCTGAATAAATACCATGACAAGCAGAAAAGGAGAAATAAAGAAAGGAAAAATGTAGTAAATTAGAAATGAAAATAGAATGGCAAAATAGGTTTAAATATATCAACATTTACAGTATAGTTAAATTGACTGTTATTGATTAAAAATATTTTTTCCAAATTAGATTTAAAAATTCTAACCATATTGTATTTATAAGACGATCAAAAGACTAAATATGTTTATATGTAAATTACTAAAAAGTAAAGCAGTACTCATATTCAACAAAGTATACTTGTAAGCCAGAAAGCACTAATAGAAATAAAAAGCTTAATTACTCAATAAGGTGAATAAAATATTGATTAGGAAGGCAAAACAATGAAAAAATATGCATATTTCTCAAAACCAAAAAATATAAAAATAGATAAAATAGAATCTAGTCAAATTTGGTGAAAATTTTATATAGAATTGATAAACCTATAATATAGTGGAAGATTATCACATACCTTTGCCATAATTGACGAGTTATTGAATAAACTTAATCTAATAGATATATAGTGAGAGCTCTGTATGAAACAGAGAAATAATACTGATTTTTAATCACTTAGAAAATATATAAAGATAAAAATCTCAGCAAATACCAATGAATTGTTATCGTATAGACCATATTTTATGGCCACAATGGAATAAAATTAGATATCGATAGTTATAAGGCAAAAAACTAAGCAAACAACAACAAAACAGTAAATTAAAAAAAACACAGCTCTAAACATTTTATAGGTCAAAAGAACTCATTGTGAATATTACTAAAGACCTAGAACTTCATATCAATGTAAGTATTGCATATCAAAAGCCATGAAATATAGCTAAAACAATACTTACAAGGATAATATTACTTTAAGTATCTTATATTGCCCATTTCAAAAAATTAACGTAAGAAAAATAGAATAATTCCAAAGAAACAAGAAATAAGTCATAAAAAGAGAAAGGTAACATATATCTATATCTATATATCTATATCTATAACCCAAGGATGGCTTTTGAAAAGACAAGTTATAGACTGGCACATTCTACCAGCAAGATTGATTAAGCAAGGAGAGAAAGCACAGATTACTGATTTTAGGAAGAATAGAGGAAAAAGGAGTGTTGAGGGAAGGTTAGATTTTGATTAACCTGTAAAGTATGTCAAAGATTCGGGGCTTTGTTTCAGAGCAATGGGGAACCTTGAGTAGTTTTTAAGTAGACAGTAAGTACATATGGATGGGTGGAGGGGACATTGGCTGGGGAGAGACAGTTATGGAGATGACTACAGCTGTCCAGGTAAGACGTGATGGTGGCTTTAATAAGGGCAAAAGCAGGGAAAATGAAGAGCTTGGAGACTCGACAGAAATTTGGGTGGTAGAGCAAACAAGATTTGGAGTTTGATAGTGTATCAGTTAGGGGCTAATCAGGAGGCAGAAGTCATATGGTGATTTGGACTGAGAAAGTTTAACATGAAGAATTCTTAACTACAACAGGGGAGTAACTACAAGCGATTAAAAAATACCTTTAAAGAATATTCTGGGGATAAGGAAAAATAGTGAAGGAAGGTGGAACTCGGTGGGTGGGGGTCCTTGCCAAGGCTGGGATCCAGACCTTGCTGGAGAGGGTGGGTGGCGCAGAAAGAGGGTGGCGAGGTGTTTCTGGGCTGGGCCAAGGCCGTGAGTACACACAGAGATGGTGCACCCACATGTGGTGCTGGGCAGAGCGCCACTGGATGACTCCACCCTCACCTCTGCATGTGTGTCCCTGACACTGTGCCATGCAGTGGTGGGGAGAATAAGCCAGCACCAGGAAGACAGCCCCTTCCCCCGCAGTGTCCTCTGCTGCCCGTCTGACACGGTGCCAGCTGCAGATGAGGAATGCTGGGGAGAAGCAAAGGGTGCAGTCGGAGCCCAGGGGCGTCCAACTGGTAACTGGCGCAGCTGGGCTCAGGGAATCAGTACTAACACCCAGGAAACTGGCCGGGTTGCTGAGAGGATAGTGGGTGGTGTTTGCAGAGGTGGGATCCTCGAGGAAGGAAGTTTGGAGCAAAGCAGATGAGTAGCTTTTTGAAAATGCTGAGTTTAACAGCATTGGGAAATGCCCAGTGAAATGACACAGGCAGCTGGTTTCTCAGGGGCGGGGTGCCTGGAGGGGGGTCCGGCTGCAGGGAGACAGGGGCAGGTCCTCAGCACACACAGCAATGGCAGCCAGCCATGTGGCGAGGGGTCACAGGGAGGTGAAGTATGGAACACCCTGCACAACCGTAACTTCTACAGGTTTAGTGGAAGGAAGGTCCGAGCCAAAGCGCCAAGTTGGCCGGAGGCAGAGAAAGAGGAGAGCGCAGTATCCGGGCGGGTGAGTTTTGCCCAAGGTGCCAGGGAACCCCGTGTCATGGACGAGAAAGACTGCAAAGGGGCCCGAGCTTGAGTGACCCAGAGGCCCTTGGCTGTGGCCAGGGAGGTTCAGTGGAGGTGGCGGCAGAGATTGCTGTGGGCCGAGGCGTGGGTGCAGGTGAGGGCTGGTGACAGTCCGTGCCTGTAAGCACGAGGACAAAGGATGGGAGTAGCTGGAGAGCGATGTGAGACTGAGGCAGGTTTTAGTTTTACCGGGAGAAGGAGCATACTGACTCTGGTGAGACTGCAAAGAGCAGCACATGAAGTTCCGTGCTGTCATGTGTGTGCAAAGGAGGGAAGGGACCACAAGGAGGCCTGCCCCAGAGCGAGCAGTCAGGGATGGCTTAACACGCTCGCTCGCCAGCTGGGAGGGCTGTAAATGTCCTCTGGATGCCTTCCAGGGATGAGCCCAGGGACACAGATGGATTTAGTAAGGATGATAGAAGATAGTTCTGTTTTTAAGCAAGGTCAAACGGAAGTGCATGGTCTGCGTGTGTGTGTGTGTGTGTGTGTGTGTGTGTGTGTGAGAGAGAGAGAGAGAGAGAGAGAGAGAGATCCTTGCCAGAGCCAAGGTTTCAAAGTGCAGCCACTTGCGAAAGGTGAGTGTGTTGGGGGTGGAATCGGAGAGTGAAAGGCTGAGCATTTAACACGACCTTCAGTTCTGGCCCGTGAGCAATAAGAAGCTATGGTTAGCACAGCCTGACTTTCTCCTTTTTGGTCCATCTGTGGAGATTTCCCAATGCGCTGGCACTAGGCCACTGTGGATTTCAGCACTGGTCCCCGGCCTCTATCCATACATAAAACCATGACCCCAGGCTCAGCTCTCCGGGATGCCACACGTCTGCAGGCGGCTTCCTTATGCTCCCGGCTCCCTTCGCTTAGTGAGTTTCTTTGTTTTGCATTTATAGTTTTGTCATGTTTTTTTGGTTGACTCCCCTTCCACTCTATCCAGTTGCTGAGTGTGTCCTTTCCCAGCTTGTCCAAGGCTGTGGCCACACCTAGCTCTCCGCCGTACCTGGTCTGCTCAAGGCTGCTGGGACATTAGGAATGTGCTGCCGCCCTTCACTCGGACCGCACGGCCCCTCCTGCAGTGCGGGTGCCAGGGAGTGGCTCCCCTCCCTCCAGGAATCTCTCAGGGGTGGCAGGATAGGAAGCGTGAAGATGCTATGCCTGCAAAGTTCTCTGCCCCTCAGGCTGAAGACGCTGCGTACGTGGAAAGCGTCGATGGCTCAGAACTGACAGCACTGGGGACGCCGCGTACGCTGCGCTGGCATTTTGCGATGCTGTGAACAAAAATGTCTGCAAGAGCCAACTTGGGGCTTGTCTGTCGCATTTTTTTTCTGTACAAACGTGTGTGGGTTCCAAGCGAGCAGGCTGCTGAGGTCCTGCCTTTCTGGGCGTTGCTGAGACGCAAACCACACCACTGGGCTTCCAGGTGTCTGGGGAATGTAGCCCTGCGACCGGTCAGTCTGCTCCACCCTTTCAGGAAGCGTCCTGAAGAAACCCTGGCCCGAGATGCCGTCAGCCCCGCTGCCTGCCCCGCTGGCGTCAGGACACAGAGCTTCCCTCATGGTGTCTTCCTAATACCCTCGCCCATTTGCCAGCGATGCTGTCTGCACGGGGTCTGAGCAGTCAGCAAACTGCCCACATTTGTCTTCCTGGGATGACACTCGGGCAGCTGGCAACGGTAACTGGAGCGCACACCCTGTTCAGCTAGCGAGCTCCTAGAAGGTGCCAGGGACTTTCCTAGGAGTCGGGTGCAAAGTGGAGCAGATGTGGCTCCTGCCCTTGAATGGCTCACAGTCCGGGGGAGATGTTCACAAGCCTCGCAGTGAGCGACCTGAGAGAGGCACGTGCACAGCGCCATGGAAACACAGACAACGGGCGGTCAATTCTGGAACCGACAAGATAGCACAAAGGAACGAGAGGACCCAGGGAGGGCAGCCTGGGCCCAGGATTATTGGGGCAAACAAATGGGAAGGGCATCCGGGGATGGGAAAAATGGACAAAGATGCTGAGGTGGGACTTGCGCCAAGTGTGGAGAGAAGCGTTCGTGCCCTGTAGACGGGTGAACGGGGACGGGGTGAGGTAGGCTGGTGGGGCTAACACCAAAGGGAGTGTTTGGTGCCCAGTTTCGAGAGGAGCTCAGTGGCTGAGTTCCCACTTTGTCAGTGGGAGGCAGAGAAGGATTCTGAGGGAGAGTGACCGAGGGGCTGTGGATGCCAGCAGATCGGAGAAGGTACCACTGCAGGAAGCGGGAACAGCCGAGGGGCCCCGGCTCACCTGTCATGGGGGAGCCAGCAGCGTCCACGGGCAGCACGGAGTCCTCGCCACTTTCCACCAGGCCTGGCGCTTCTGGAAGCTGCTGCACTCTGCATCTCTCTGGGAGAGCTGGGGTGGTGGTGGTGCCTGGAGGGACGCCAAGGCTGGCACGCTCCCAGGGCAGTGCCGTGCAGCAGGGAGCGGCCTGGACTAGACGTGGGCAGGGGGGACCCTGCGTGGCCAAGCGTCTGGCCATGCCTTTCTTAGCACCTCCAGGTGAGCATGTGATTTAGGAAGCGTCTTCAGTTTCTCGGAAAGATATAAGGCTATTTCTTATAAGACAGGAGCTGATTTTAAATGCTGATTTCATCAGCTGTTCTTGTGCTATTTGCTTTAGAATCTTACAGCCAACTGAAGTCACAGTGGCAGAACACTCTCTTTTGGTTCAGTGCCCCAGAGTGTGCGTGGATTTTACATAATTGATGCGAGGCGAGGTTGGACCCTTTCCTGCTAAACAGTGAGTGAGTGTTTCTTTCTAGAACGCCTACAGGCGCCTCCTGTCTTCCACCTGTGGTGCTTCTGAGCAAACTCAGAGACAAACTTAGGAACTGGCGGCCCTGAACTGGACCCTGAGACACCAGATGGTCCATGCCATGGCCGGTGGATTCTGTGGAAGACAGTTTAGTGGCACTTATGTTGGTTGTGCTATACGTTTGAAAATCAGAGTTCTGTTGAACAGATTTCACGGAGTTCTCTGCGACACCCAGGTGCCAACAAGCCCAGTGCCACCAGTGGAGGTGCGAGGTGAGGTGTCACAGGTGGCATTGCCCCGAGTCCTCTTGCCACATCCCGGTGCCACTGTGGGTGGGGAGTGGGGACAATCGCCTGCTCTGCCATCGAGGTAGGTGAGAACGTGAGCCTAGCTCCACTTTCAGTGAAGGAAAATCACCTTCCAGTTCTCTCTGACGACACGTGCCACCACAGATTTCAGATGTCAAATTAAAATACGCAAGTGCACGTCCTGGCAGAAGCCCACCAGTGCCCTGCCGAGTCTGGGCGGGCAGGGGGCTGGCAGGACACAGGCTGTGCTTCCCCTGAGACGTGCCGCCGCTTGCTCCCGACTCTACAGAGAATCTCAAGTTCTCTTTGGCCAGAAGTGAATTAGAATAAATTAAGTCCCAGTTACTCAGGAAGGCTCTGGTTGAATGGTGGTAAATTCGAAGTGCCTTTGGAGTACTTTCTTCAGAATATGAACCTTCTCTTTTTTTACAAGTCACCGTGATTTGGGCCCTGAGGTGCCTAGCGAGAGGCAGACGGCTTGCCCCCACCCCTGTCCGACAGGGAGCTTGGCCGCCTGTTCCGAGCCGGCAGTCATCTCATCAGCCTTCGTCGCTGTCATGAAAAGCATGGAGCATCCTGACCCAGCAGCTCATGGCTGGGAAGATGCCTGTGGGTAGCCCAGGGTGACGCTGGCCTCCGTCCGTGGCCCTGGCTTGCCAGGCAGCGGCAGGACTGACCCAGGTGGGGCTGGATGCTGCCTTCGTGCTCCTCAAATCCCCTCATCTGGATGCGGTGCCAGCTGGGCATCTGGCGTGGGGCAGTGGAGTGGCCACCTCACCAGGGCAAATGCCCCGTGCACTCAGGCCACCTGCATGCCCCGCCCTCCGAGCTACAGGCCCTCTGAGCACCAACCGAGTCCAAGGGGAGGACCACAGAGTTCACTGCCCACACTGAAGTGCCCTGGGGCCACCCACTCGCTTCACATCCATGATCCTATTTCATTAGGAAGCAAACACGGCCTCTGCTGTGGTTTATCCCATCCCCTTGGTCCTCGGTGGGGACAGAGTGTGGCTGGCCCCTTCTCGGGGAAGCCATGCCCATAGTTAGCAATGTCGAGCTTTAGTCTTAACAGTACCTTTGCACAAAAGGTACCAGACAACTCGCACAGAGTATTTGCAGCCACACACATTCGCTTCTCCATTTGTCTCAGTGCCTTGGCTCCTTTTCCTTGAGATAAGCGTAAGGAACCCAGAGACACATAAATTATCTGGCTCTTTTATTACTCTGCTTCTCATAGCAGGCTACACTGTGTGACCCAACCATATCTTTCCTAGGAAATTTATGTTGTGGCAATAATTCCTCCTGACAGAAACAGCCCCAAACAGGGCTGGTTTATTAAGAGAGTATTTACGGCTAAGGAAGCTGCCACGGGTACTCCTGGGACGCCAGGGAGCAGGAGCACGAGGGGACGGTGGGCGTGGGGGTGCAGGTGGGTCTGCAGCGGGAGACCCGCCAGCCCGGTCGTGGCCTCATTGCGAGCTATGTCCTGGCGACGGGAGAGACTCTCCCCTTCTCTTGACCGAGGTTTGTCACGAGGAAATGGGCGGATTGAATGAGGCGACCTTCATGCTGTGTGATTTGTGAATCTGAGGGTGGAGGAGAGGCTGTTTGCACAAGGCTGTGACATGGGGAAAAGATCCCAGCACACGGAGGCTCCAGCCCCCACTCGCCAGTCGTAAAGGTGACAGATGGTTTAACCTAGTCCTGCAGCCAAATCAGGAATAAATTAGCCCAAAGAGTCATGTCCAGTGCGTGCGAGAGCTCCCAGCATCTGTCCCTGACCCACGCTGGGAACACCGTTAGGTAACAGCACACCGAGTGACTAGCTGGAGGCCATCTGTTAGCCAGAAAGTGCCCGTCATTCATCACCTCCCGTAAGTGTGTTTGCTTCCCCGCGGGGAGACCAGCAGCGGTCTTCCTGCCCAGGGAGCCTCTCTGTCTCCCGGTCTCCACCCCACACAAATACAGCTGGGACGAACTTGCTCTCACAGTCAAGAATGATGCATTTCTGAAAAGCATTTTAGCACATAGAAGCACGGTTCTGCCTTCCACTTAGCTGAGGAGCTGGATCTGTCTGGACCCCAGGAAATCAGCTCCGACTGACCGAACCCGCGACACCCCATGCATTTTCCTGGAGAAGGAGCTGCAGCCCTTGTTTTCTCAGTACTTCTCCGTGCCCACTGATGGTCGGATTCCCCAGAGGGGCCCGAGGCCTCACACTATCCCATCGGCTATGAGCAGACGGGGTTACACGCGTGGCTGTTCCACGACAGCCTCTGGCCAATGATGGCTGTGCGCCAGCACCTCACAGATGCGGCCGATGTGCCACCCATGGTAGGTTGTTCTAGGTTATTGTGGAATTATTTAAAATACAGTTCTGGGCCGGGCGCGGTGGCTCAAGCCTGTAATCCTAGCTCTCTGGGAGGCCGAGGTGGGCGGATCCTTTGAGCTCAGGAGTTCGAGACCAGCCTGAGCAAGAGCGAGACCCCATCTCTACTATAAATAGAAAGAAATTAATTGGCCAACTAATATATATACAAAAAATTAGCCGGGCATGGTGGCACATGCCTGTAGTCCCAGCTACTTGGGAGGCTGAGGCAGCAGGATTGCTTGAGCCCAGGAGTCTGAGGTTGCTGTGAGCTAGGCTGACGCCACGGCACTCACTCTAGCCTGGGCAATAAAGTGAGACTCTGTCTCAAAAAAAAAAAAAATAAAATAAAAAAAAATAAAATACAGTTCTGGCCCTATAGACGCTTCCTGCTTGAGAAACTTCCTTTTAGAGGGAAGCATATCAATGGAATTATTGACAGCTGTCAGTTCTGGGAGGGCTCCTGGTCATGCCGAGAATAAGGATGAGGGCGTCCGCCCGGCAGGCTTTGCTGGTCCCAGGTGGTCTGGCACTGGCTCCTGCTGTGTGGTCTTGTTCAAACCCCTGACCTTCCCTATCCTTATGCTCCCAGTGGAAATCCAGACAATTATTTACCTTAACAGTCAAGGATCAGACAACCATTTGGAAAATGTGTACTTACCCCAACAGCTACCAGATATCCAACTGCTAATTTCAACTGGACATGCAGCTGGTCTCTGGCTACTATAATCCTCCGTTGATAAGACCAGAAGTAAATCCCAGTGAATTTTCTTATAATTTTCTAAAAACACTTTGAGGAGTAGAGTTAGAGATGCTTTTTAAAAAAGAGTTTGTAGATACTTAAGAGGTAAATAAATGCTATCCAGCTCTCCCTGGTAAATCTAAGGCAAAGTGTCTTAGTACTCAATGAAAATACGTGTGATCACGGGCTAAATGACTAGGTGATTGGAGCCTGGTTTTGGCCCTGGGTACTCAAAGGTTTTGTATGTTCCAGTCTGGTCCCTGTAACTAATGACAGTAACAATGATAGTGTTAAATAGTTATCAGTTATCCAACTCTAAAATTTATCAGGTATTGTGCTAAACCCTTTAGGCATGGGACCTACTTGAACTTTTCCAGCAACTCTATAACATACATAATAATTTCTCTAGAGAGGCTCAGAAAAATTAAGCCACTTCCTTAGGATGAAACACCTGCAAGTATCAGGACTGAGCTCCGAGCCCAGCCGCCCCGCTGTGCTGCTTTGCACACTGCACCTACCTTCAATCCTGCTGCCCTGGGGATGATGCTCTGCAGCTCCAGGTTTCTAAAACACTGGTGGTCTACCTCTTCTTTATTCTTTCAGTTCAAAATCTCTTAGAAAGCTAATACACATCTCTACCTGTTTATTTTTAACGGATTTGTTGATACACAAGCCACAAGCCGTATAATTCATCCATTTAAAGTGTATATTTAATGATTTGGTGTATTCACAGAGTTATGCAACCGTCATCACAATCTCATTTTAGAACATTTTTGCCATCCCCCAAAGAAACCAAAGAAACTCTGTATTCATTATCAGTCACTCCTAACCCTTCCTAACTTCCAAGTGCTGAACATTGTTAAGCTATTTTCAGTCTCCATAGATTTGCCCCTTCTGGGCAATTTATATAAATGAATCATAGATTACATGGTCCTTTGTGACTGGCTTCTTTCACTTGGCATAATGTTTTCAAGGTCCATTTGTTTTGCAGCATGTGTCAATACTTTATTCTTTTTTATAGCTAAATAATATTTTATTATATAGATATACCACATTTTATTTATCACTCAACAATTGATGAATATTGAGGCTGTTTTCACATTTTGACTATGATAATGACTAGTGCTGGTCTATGAACATGCATGTAAAAGTTTTTGTGTGGACATGTTTTTCACTTCTTTTGGGTATATCCCCAGATGTGGTCTTGCTGGATCACATGGTAACTCTATGTTTAACTGTTAGAAAAATTGCCAAAATGTTTCTCGCAGTGGCTGCACTATTTTACATTACTAGCAATATATAAGAGTACTAATTCTTCCACTTCCTTGCCAACACTTGTTACTGTCTTTTTGATTATAACTATTCTAGTTGGTGCAAAGTAGAATCTCATTGTGGTTTTGATTTGCATTTCCCTAATGATTCATTATGTTGAGCACTTTTTCATGTGGCCATTGTACATCTTCATTGTAGAAATGTCTATTCATATCCTTTGTCCATTTTTAATTAGTTTATTTGTCTTTTTACTATTGGTTTGCAGCATCACATTGTATATTTTAGATATCAGTCCCTTATCAAATGTATGATTTGCACACATTTTCTCTCATTCTGAAGTTGTCTTTTGACATATTTAGTCATGTCCATTAAAGCACAAAGGTTTTTAATGTTGATGAAGTCCAATTATCTATTTTGGTTTTTGTTACTTGTGGTTTTGGTGTTGTATTTAAGATACCATTGCTTAACCCAATATTATAAAGATTTACTCCTAAGTTTTCTCCAAATAGTTTTATAATATTAGCTCTTACATTTAAGCTTATGTCCATTTTGAGTTAATTTTTGTATGGTGTAAATTAGAGTGCCAATTTTATTCTTTTGCATAGGATATCTAGTTGTCTGAGCATCATTTGTTGATAAGACTATGTTTTCTCTCATTGAATTATCTTGGCATCCTTGTTGAAAATCAGTTGACCATAAATGGTTTACTTTTGGACTCTTGGTGCTAGTCCATTGGTATATACGTCTATCCTGATACGAGTACTCATTGACTTAATTACTGTAGCTTTGTATTAATAGTATGCCTTGAAACCAGGAAGTGTGAGTCCTTCAATTTTATTTTTCTTTTTCACGATTATTTTGGCTTTTCTGGGTCACTTCCATTTCCATATGAATTTTAGGATCAGCTTGTCATTTCTGCCAAAAAGTCAGCTGATATTTTGATAGAGATTGCCTTCAATCTGTAGATCAATTTGAGTATCGTTATATTATCAGTATTAAGTCTTCCAATCCATGAACATGAGATGTTTCTTAATTTATTTTTGTCTTCTTTTTCTTTCAGTAATGTTTTGTAGTTTGCAATGTACAAGATTTTCACTTCTTTTGTTAACTTTGTTCCTAAGTATTTTATTTATTTGGATGATATTATAAATAGAATTCTTTTAAAAAATGTGTGTTTTTGTATGGCTCGTTGTTTGCATATATTGTATTCTACAACCTTATGTCATATGCAAATGGAGATAGTTTCACCTATTTAATTTCAATCTAAGCATCTTTTATTTCTTTTTTTGTTTTTTTAAAGACAGTCAAATTTAGCAGTAGGGGGTTGAATACCAACTTTAGTGACACTAATGTCAATAAGTTCTGATAACTCACTGCCATTGGACCAGCCTTGCATCTTTTATCTCTTTTTTCTTTCTTTCTTTTTTTTTTTTTGCTTAATTGCTTTGGCTAGCATCCAGGATTATGTTGACTATAAGTGGGGAGACTGCGCACCCCATTCTTACTTCCCCAACTTAAGAAAAAAACATTTATTTTCTTATCATTAACTGTGATGTCAGCTGTTGGTTTTTCATAGATGATCTTTATCAGGTTGAGAAAATACCCTTCCTAGTTTATTGAGTGTTTTTTTTTTTATCATGAAAAGTATTGGCTTTTAATGTTATTTTATTATCTGTTAAGACAATCATGTGGTTTGTATCTTTATTAATATAAATTACTATACAAATTGATTTTGAGATGTTAAATGAACCTTGCGCTCCTGGAATAAATTATACTTTGTCATGGTGTATAATTATTGGTGTACAGTTATTTGTATTTATGTGCTGGATTTGGTTTGCTATTATTTTGTTGAGGATTTTTGTGTATATATTTGTAAGTGCTATTAATATTTGCCAGCAGTTTTATTTTTCTGTGTGTTGTCTTTGGTTTTGATGTCAGGGTAATATCAAATACATGATCTTGTAAAGAATGTTGCAATCCTCCATTCTATTCTATTTGTTTGGGAGAGTTTGTGAAGAATTGGTGTTTATTCTTCATTAAATGTTCCATATAATTCACCATTGATGCCATCTGGACTTGAGCTTTTCTTTGTGAATAGTTTCGAGTTACTAATTCAATCTCTTTATAGATTTTCTACGTCTTCTTGAGTCAGTCTCAGTAGTTTGTGTATTTCTAGGTATTTGCCCATTTTATCTGGGTTATTTAATTTGTTGCCTTATAATTGTACATAGAATTCCTTTGTAATCTTTTATTTCTGTAATAGTAGTGATGTCCTCTCTATTATTTTGGATTTTAGTGATTTGGATCTTTTCTCTCTTTTTATAGTTGATCAGTCTAGCTAAAAGTTTCTCAAATTTGTTGATACTTTCAAAGGACTAACTTTTGGTAATTTTTCTTATTCTTATTTTCTCTAGTTAATTGAATTTTTTCTAATGTTTCATATTTCTTCCCTTCTGTTTTCTTTTGAGTTTAGTTTCTCCTCCTTTTTTAGTTTCTTACAATGGAATGTTGGTTTAATGGTTTGAGAGTGCTGAATTCTAACCACTAGGCTATAGGGACACTTAGTTTAATGATTTGAGATCTTGTTTTTCAGTTTATAAGCCCTTCAAGCTGTAAATCCTTCTCCCCAAGCACTGTTTCAGCTACATCCCATAAGTTTTTTCTATGTTGTGTTTTTATTTTCATTTATCTCAAGTATTTTCTAATTTCATTTGTGATTTCACCTTTGATCCATTGGTTATTTAATAATATGTTATATAATTTCCACATATTTGTGAATTTCCCAAATTTCCTTATTTCTATTGATTTCAAATTGATTTCATATAATTATGGTTAGAGAAATGCTTTGTGTAGATTTAAATACCTTTAAATGTATTGATCCTTGTTTTAGGGCCTAGCAAATCCTGAAGAATATTCCATGTGTACTTGAGAAGAATGTGTATTCTGTTATTATTGGGTGGATTGTTCTCTGTAGATGTCTCTGAAGTCTAGTTGGTATATAGTGTTTTTCTAGTCTTCTATGTGTTTTTTAAATCTTCTTCCTAGTTTTCCTATTCTCTACTAAAAGTGTGGTATTAAAATCTCCACCTGATATTATCAAACTGTCAGTTTGATCCTGTAGTTCTGTCTGTTTTTGATTCATCTATGTTGGGCCTCTGTTGTTAGGTGCCCATGGTTATAACTGTTACATTATCCTGATGAATTGCCCTTTTATAATTATATAAGAATTTCTCTCTTATCTCTCGTAATTTTTTCTGCCTGCAAGTCCGTGCTACCTGATATTTGCATGGGCATTCTAGCGCCTATGCTGTCTAGTGTTGTACAGTCACCTGCCTCTCCTGCTGCTGTTTGATGGCACGACCTCTTACGTCCTCCCACTTTTGACCTGCTTGATCTTTGAATCTAAGGTGTCTCCTGTGCCAACACTTAGGCGGACCTTGTTTTTCATTTGGTCTTAAAAATCTCTGCCTTTTAGTTGGATTGTTTAAAGTATTTCCATTTAATGTTATTGACATGGTTGAATTTATATTACTATCTTCCAGTTTCCTTTTTGTTTCCTGTACATCTTGTTTTGTTTTTTTATTCCTCTGCTCCTCCTTTAACACTTTCTTTTGCATTAAACGAATATTTTCTACTGTAACATTTTTATTATGTTAATGAATTTTTTAAATACTTTTGAGTTATTTCCGTAATGATGGCTCCATTGATTACAATATATATCTTATCACAATCTAATCCAGACTTAAATTAGCTTAATTTCAGTAAGATACAGAAACTTTACTTTTATGTAGCTCTTTTCCCTCCTCCTCTCATTTCTTCTATTATCGTACATACTATAACATCTATATATATATTATAAACACAAAGATGTATTGTTATATTTATTACTTTATGTAATTTTATGTATTTTAAAGAAGCCAAAAAAGAGAAATAAAGCAAGTATATACTCACAGAGTTTGAGTTATAAACCTTAATTGTCATTTCTGGTCCTCTTCATTTCCTCCTGTAGATTCAAGTTGCTATCAGGCGTCATCTACCTTCCCATACACCTTTGCCTCCCAGTCACCTTTGTTTTGATATTTTCAAATATGCTACATTTCTCTATGTTCTAGACCCAATGATGCAATTATAAACATGTTGTTCTATGCAATTTTTAAAAAACCTACTAAGAGAAGAAAGGAGAAAATAACATGCACTTATACTGCCTTTTAGATTTCTCTAAAATCTAAATTATTTAATTAAATAATTTAATTATTTAGACAATTACTTTTACTAGCACTCTTTGTTTTATTGTGTGGATATGAATTAATGCCTGGAGTCACTTGCTTTCAGCCTGAGAAAGTCATTTTGAATTTTTTGCAAGGAAGGCCTTCTAACAATGTACTCTCAGTTTTTATTTATTTGGAATTTTCTTTACTTAGCCTTAATTTTTGAAAGACAGTTTTCCTTGCCACATGTTTCTTGGTTGACAATTTTTTTCTTCCTGTTCTTTTAATCCGACTACCTTCTGGCCACCATTGTTTGTGAAGGGAAGTCAGCTGTTAACCTTCTTGGGGTTCCTTTGCATGTGATGAGTCATTTTTCTTGTGCTGTGTTCAACTGGCCTTTCGACTGGTTCAGTGGAGTCTATTTCCCTGCAGTGTAGAGCCTCTGTTGCCTCCCTTCTGCGGGTGCAACACTTGGAAGGCAAACAGTCTCCCTGGCCCCCAGATAAGTCTGTGCTTTGGTTGGCACCTTTTAACTCTCTCTTTTCTTGATCTGCCCATCAAGCTTTTGGCTGGACTGTCTCTATTGGTATCTCCCACAGATAATACTAATATCGAACAATAGCCATTAATTGTTAACTCTTTACCCTATTGTTTTTTAAAATATCTTGGTGTATAATTTTCCATAGTCTAATCCAATCAAAGTCATGTCTTTGCAGAGGCAGGGCATTCCCCATCTTTATGTCTTCTTACTCTGTCCCCAGGAGGGCTCTTCCTAGCTGTCTCCTTCCCGATTCCCTCTGTTAAACGTCTAGCCAGTATACCATCTTGCCTGCTGCTACTTGTGTCATGGGGCCACCGGCCTGCTCTTGCTCACCACCAAGATCTTGGTTGTTTTTAAAGATGCCCTTAGGCATGATACTTCCAAACTATGTTATAAATAATGTCAGTTTCTTTATGGAGAGCTGAGGACATTTCTGTTTTTAAAACCTGCTTCACCCTTTGGGCAGAATCTCTATGCCACTGGACCAGAAGTGAGGGTGGGACAGTGGCCCTCTTCACCTAGAGAGACATCCCTGCTCTATGAGTGAGGGATCTTCTCCTCTTGCCTGTCCTGGCATTGAGGCTTCACCCTACAAGTGATCTGGAGCAGGGAGGAGCAGGACCCAGTGTTCTCAGCCCTGTGAGTGGGGTGCAAGTGCAGGAAGGAAGCCCAGTCCTCTTAGGCACACTTGCCTGGAATAGCTCCACAGCACAGAGCTGGGGAGGCGGATGAGATTTGCTGACAACCTTCCCGTCCTGGGGTGGAACTATAACCCGGACGGGGATCTGGAGCCCCATCTTCTTGGCCACACCCACCTAGAATAGAGCTTCCCTTACATTGAGCTGAGGGTGGGGTGGAGCCAGCTGTGGCCCACATGCCAGACTCTCGCTGTTATTGCTGAGATTTAGTAGCTTTTCTTGAACAAAATTTCTCTATCTACTGTATGCCCTTAGGACAATTCCCAGAGACTTTAAATAAATGTTTTGTGTAAGTTTCCCCAGTTAGATGGTTGTTCAGCTGCGGAGAGGGTTCGCTGAGCTCCTCACAACACCATTTCTGCATCCCATCTGCACACCCCATGATCCTTTGAAGATGGATCATGATCTGCCCTCGTCTTGATCTTTCAGAAGCCATCACAACACAGCACCACTATTGAGTGTCACGGTTGTTTTTCCTCCCATGTAACAGGGTCCAGAACTTTTCAGCCTGGATCTTTTAGCTTTTCCTTTCCTTGCCTTTGGTCAGTCAGTCATTTCCGTTTACTTGGAAGCTACGGTCTGTCGTCACCCTTTTGCGTGCCTTCTGATTTCCTGACTCAAAGATGACTGGAAGCTTGTCAGAGCTATGGGACAATGACGGTGAAAACGTTCTCACTGAAAGCCCAGAGAAATCTCCAGTGAACCGGGTGCCTCGGCTCTGGATCATGCCATTCCACAGAGACAACTGAGAGCCTTCCTTGGGTTCTCCTTCCTTTGGGGGTGTGGACCTCCCAGACGAGGGACACTGGGGGGCTGGGGTGCCACACAAGAGACCTCACTGGCTACTCCTGGCACCGGCAGGATGGCTGGGCAGAGACAGCAGGCGCGTGTGAGTGCACAGGCGTCAGAGGGGCACCTCACGACGGAGGCTTGCAGGGACCGACGGCCAGGCCTGAGGCAAGGTGGGAGGAAGGCCAGAGTTGCCCAGCCCAGAGGGACAGCACTGGCTTTACAGCAGGTGCCCCCAGACTCCTGAGCCAGTCCACCAGTCTTCCTCTTCCATGAGGAAAACGTGCTGGTTCTTCCTCCAGGGCCAGAGATAGAGCCGCCCTCCGCCTGCAGGAGATGTCCCAGGAGGCCCTGCCACTCATGGCAAGGTTGAAGATTCCTCCGAGAGCTCTCCTGATGCATGCTGCTCTCTACCACCCAAGAGCATCAGATATTCACCAGGCACACACTGCCTGCACGGCTGTCTGCTACTGCGGGGATGCAGAGGCAGGAAAGGGTATAGCCCCCAACTGCCCACAGTGCAAAGAAGCAGATGTTCAGAAAACACTCCTGAAGTCAGACGTGGGAGCCCAGAGCAGAGAGCGGTCAGCCTCCACGCACAGTGCTCAGTCCGAGGGTGAGGGCCAGGACCTCAGCAGCTTTCACCTGAAGTTGGCTGAATCTCTGCTGTCACAGGGTCCTACCGTGGGGAAGTCCTACTCCCAATTCCTTAAAGGACCACTTCAGATATTTGCAAACGCTTGGCTGTAATCCTCCTTGCCCCTGACTTAGCTGGAGAGCCGTCCCAGCGTGGCCAAGGAGACCGAGCCAGCCCTCAAAGGCAGGTGCTGCCCAGCGCCCTGCCTCACCCTCCCGCCTGAGGCTCTGACTGCCGTGTCCAAGCTGATGACTCCCTGGAGAGTGTCTTCAGCGCTGGCCCCTCCTACACTCTAGATCTGCCCCTCACGTGCCCGAACAGTTGACGTGCCTCAAACTCAATATGCGTCAAGTCTGCGGCTCTCACACCAGAGAGACACACCTACCCTCCGGATTCCCAGCTGTGTTAACGGTGGCTCGCCCAGCTCCCGACCCAGACAGCTGAGGATCCTGCTCGAGTCTCCCCCCACCCCCCCCCCCCCCCGGGCCCTTTGGAGGCAGGAGGTACCTGAATGTCTCTCCACTCTCCCTCCCACCCTCCCCTCCCATGTCGCTGCTCGTTGCCGAGCGAGCGAGGTGGTCTGTGCCTCATTCTAATCGCCCTTTGCTGCTCCACCCTTCATGCTGTCCTAAGGGTTCTAAGAGTTCTCTAGAAGAATGAAGCTTAAATCCAGCTTGCCAGTCCATGAAAGAACAGACGAGATCCTTTCCAATTTGCTTCCTGCTCCCTGTCCTCTGAGGTTCAACTTTTACCGTCCCCGCTGTCCCTCCACGCAGCGTCAGCAGTCCAGAGTCCAGAGACCGCACCTGGGGCAGGGTTGACTGCCCACCTCACCAGGCCTCCTCTCCTCTCCCGGATCCACGTCTGACCGCGCCCCCCACTGCCTGCCCTGCGGTCGGCCTGGGCTGGACAGACGGGCTGAGGGGAGGACGCTGTCCTCTCTGTCCTTCAAAGTGTGAACAAGGAAGCCCATAGCTCTGTTGCAGCTGCCACCTTGAGACCACCAGGGACAACAGCCCTGGGGGGAGGCTGACGGCGAGGACAGAGAGAAGGCACCCGGCTCTGCGTGGGAGCAGGGACCTGCTGGATGGAGCCTCCCTGCAGGCCGACGTGGGCTCCTGTTACGTGAATGTAGCAGGCTTTTCTGTTACTAGCAGCTCAAATCTGATTGATGCTGCTCAAGCCTTCAGCGGCTGTGCACACTTTGCTTAGATGTAGGCTGAACATGTGTCCCACATGGCCTGGGATAGCACTGGTTTATGTCCATCATTTGATCATCATTATTAACAGCATTCTTGTTCGTTCTCCAGTGTTCTGAGGTCTGGGGGGGTGGGATACACGTTCACGCTATTGGAGATGCTCTGCGTGGACATCCTCTGCCTGGAGAACTCCTACTCACATGTCTACAGCCTGCTTCTCCATCACCTCATGGGGAGGTTTATCCGGACTCGTTCTACAATTTCCTGCTTGCTCAAAGGGAATCTCCCTACCCCTTTGTGACAATCCCTGTGTGTGAACGTGCCTGGCACTGCTGACAGTAGGCCCCATTGAAATCACCTATATTTATTTCTACTAGCTTGTAAACTTATGGAGAAGGTACCACATGTGCTCAATACATGATTGTTAAAGACCCAAATGAATTGTTCAAGGTAGGTTATTTTCACACATTAGGTAGGGATGTCTGGGCCACAAAATGGCCGTGTAATTATTTATGGGCTCCTCCTCCCAGCCTGTGGGTGCTCAGTGAATGGCAGAGAGCAGTCCCTGGAGGAAGGTGCTAACGGCCCCTCTCAGTCCCCCGAGCTCTGGGGGGCTCAGTGCGCAGTGCTCTGGGCCCCGCCTGGCCATGGAGCCTGTAGCAGGACATCCCTAGCGAGGTCCCTAAAGGCTCCCAGCTGCTTGGCTGAGGATTTTGTGAGGCCCGAGACGGGTGGAGGCTGTCTCCTACTTCCTGAAGCCAAGGGTCATTGCAATGGACGGGCCCCAGACCTCATTTCCCATCTCAAAATGAAACGTTCCTTTGTTCTTAAGCAGACCTCGGGCGTCTCAGAACCGAGCCCCGTTTGTTATCACTGTCGCTCTTTGTCCCTGTGAGCAGGCCTGCGGCTGCGTGGCTGCTGTGAATACTTTCTCTATTGGAAGGACCAGTCGTTCGCGTCTCCAGATGCAGTTCTGGGCAGCCACACCCTGCCTTCCCTCCTGGGCTGCCCTGGAGACCTCAGCTTCTTAGGCATTCCCACCATCCTAGAACTGGGAGGGCAGAGGGGGACCCAGGAAAGATTACTCCTTAACGAAGAATGTTGAAAGAATGTCCCCGATATTTTCTAAATCCAGCTCTGCTGATGAGAGTGCACAACCACGGCCGCGGAGAGCGTGGTGTGTGCCGGTGGCTGGCATCTCAGGGCTGGGCCAGTGTCCTGCCGTGCCTACCTGCTCCACCTGGGCTCCCCCACAGTTCTGAAATCCTGGAAGTGTAGGGGCTAGGAATTTTGCAGAGAACTGTTAGAGGTAAAATGCATCCATCAGAATAAATGCCTGCCATTGTCCTGTGCATTTAGGACGTCTTTCTAGCATCATCTCTGCACCCCTCACCTGCCACCTCTGGACACAGATGCTCGGGGTGCCTCAGCGTCATCGTGAGCCCATACTTTGTTCTCAACTTCTGTGTCTCTGCTCATCCATTTAAATTGGCCTAAAATATTTATCCGTCTTTTCTGTCAAGCAAAACTGTAAATAAACCTGAAACCCCAGTTGAAATAACTTTTCCTAAGAAGCCTGCCTTCTATGAGCTTCCAAAAGGGAGGAAATTGGGGTCTTTATTTTTCGATCCTAAAATCTTTGGACATACCTTGACTACAGGTGTTAGGACACTAGAGTAACTGAGTATGTGCGTGTGTGCATGTGGGAGCGTGTGCGATCACACCAGCTGCTATCTGAGATCCCTTGGGGTGAGTCACTGTCGTGTCCACACTCCCAGAATGTTCTGTTTTATGGTCGGTGCTCTGAGATACTGAATGAGTTGATCACTTACTTGCCTGGGACTGTGAGGAGACTGCTGTTTTCAGGAAGATAAACTTCATGATTATGAAAAATTGCCTTTTTTGTCCCTTCTGGCTTGGAAAAGAATTTCCATTTTCCAATGGGAAGCTTTAATTGGAACCTTGACTCTGTATTTGGAGGTAATGGGCCTTACTAAAAATGGATTAGAGCAGTTCATAAACTCTCTCCCTAAATGTTAACATATTACAGGGCCTACAAAGGTTATTTAGCTTGGCAAGAAAACTAGCATTAAAGATCAAAATAACAATTTCCTGGATTCCTGCACAGGCTCCTCACTTGTCCCATGTCCTTGGCCTTGTGTGGACTGCAGTGACGTCATCGGTAACTGCCATAAATCGGCAGCGATCCTAGGCTGCTTGCAGTTCTCTTGCAAGAAGGATGAAGGGACAAACCGGCAGAGGGGGCGTCATGGAATAATGACTGAGAACAGCCAGTTCCCAGCGCTGTCTGTGCCGTCCCGCCCCGGCGACCCTGCTCTGGCTCTGGCTATGCCCTGCCTGGCTCGGAGCGGCTGGGTGCCTGCCCCCAGGCTGTGCAGCTGAGAAGCTCAGTGGCTGGGTTTGATTTGAGAGTTCAGGTCCCCAGCCACACTGCTAGCTACACTTTCTCCTTAAGAAACAACCTGCTGAGGTTCAAGCTCAGAGAGCCTGGCGGAGGCAGACACAGACGCCCTGCAGGTTTGGAGCTCACGTTTCCCAGACCTGGACAGGAGCATGGGGCCGGACCAGGGTGTGAATGTGGCTGTGCCCCTGGGCGGGGTGCCCTGCAGCGCGCTGTTTAAGCTCCGCGCACCGTCTCCTCACCTCTAAAATAGGGGTGTCCTGAGGGTTAGAGACCCGTCCCGCACGGAGCTCAGCACAGCGCCTGTGCACGTGGAGACATGGAAAGGAGGCGAGGGCGGAGGAGGAAGGCCCGGGGAGGAGCCGACTCTCCCTGCCCTCTTAAAATTGCTCCCATTTCTGTGGTCATCAGAATGTTAAAAAAATAAAATAAAAAATATCTCCAAATGAGCCCTCAGGAATTTGCTCCTTGTGCCTCTCGGGCCTGGGGCCTGATCGCCGCTTCTCTTTCCCTCTCGCCTTCGCAGTCCAGCCTTGGTTCCCCGGAATTGTGGACTGGCTACTTTGCTGGGTGCTAGGCTGGCCCTTGGGCCTGTGTGTGGCCCCAGCTTGGCCCCAGGCACTCGGCGGCACAGACACAGCCCTGGGGCCCCCTGGAGCCGCTCGCCCGAGAGCGTTCTGCTGGCTTGGGCAGGTTGGGGCCAGCCACTCACGGCCACCTACTAGCGAAGTCACAAGGATGTTTTCCGTAAGCAAGAGGGGTCTGGGGCTATTCCACTGAGCCACCACAATGACCCGAAACCAAATGGGGCAATTTATGGATTTCGGGAAAACGTCTCTAAGATAATGATGCCCAGACCCCAGCAGCCTGGGCTCGGTGGAGGCATGGCCCTTCGCTTCGGTTTCTCCATAGCTCTGCCACTTTAACAGCCAGAGCCAAGGTGACCGAATTCCTCACATAACCATAACACTCATTCATCATCTGTGTTTATAATAACAGACACACTTCAAGGCCAGTGACAAAAAGCAGCCTGCTGATAGCCGAGGGTCTCACTGGTCACACAGTGGAAAAGGCCGTTGGCCAAGCCTGGCGATCTGGGTAAGATGAGACTTATCTCAGGAACGCTTGGCTTTGAAAAATATACACAGGGTGACCCACAACAGATCCTCCAAACCCTATTTGCTGGCCCTCATGCATTCTCTGCCTCATTAAAAAGTTGGCTGTTTAAAATTGCTGCGGGATAATTACACAGCCTGCGGTTGGTTTACGGGAGACAAACAGAGCCGTGGACGCAGATATACGGGGCTGCGGGGAGGTGACTTATGGAGATAATGCTAGATGCTGACAAGGAGCCTGGCTCAGGCTGGCCTTACGAAGCCATGTGTCTCGAGGGTGCTCCAAACCCACGGCGGACAGAGGTGTCTGGGTATCGCAGAGCGGCGTCCGGGCCCGCATTTGGAGTTTAGTAGCTTTTGAATCTCAGTACCCTGCCACCCAAAAACCACATGAAAGACTGAGCATACACCTGCAACAGGCACACGTTTGGAATTTGGGTGGAAATAAGAGGAACTGGTGCGACGGTGAGGTCAAAGTGAGTGGCCTTCACAACTCAGTGCCCGGCCTGGCCTAGCAGTGGGGTGACACTGCCCTGACGTGGCTTTGCGGTAAGTTAGAATGGGAGGCTGCGAGTGCGGTGGGCTTGTCTGGCTAGCACTCCAGGAGTTCTCTGGGTGGGGTGGGGGAGGGAACTGCTTTTCCTTCTTTATGCCGAAGCCTACAGTAGGAGGACAAATAGAATGCGGCTGAGGCTGACTCCAACTGGGGAGCGCTGTCTTGGGAGGCCCAGGATGCTGGAGACTTTCAAGCACTTGACTTTCTCAGCCTGGCTGAGGTCCCTGCTGGCCTGGGAGCAGCCTTGGTCAGTGGCTGGGCATCCTGATGAAAGGCCTGTGTCCCTGTGGCTCCTGGCTGTCGTGGCAGCCTCCAGCAGCTGAGCCTGGGGTCAGCGTTGTGAGGCCACAGGCTCTGGCCTGCTCTGTCCAGTCCCGTAGTGGTCAGTGGGCACAGCGACACCTACTTCCAGCCATTTTGAAAAGTTGCCTTGCTCTCCCCTGGCTCAGGGGACAGCTCCTTCCACCCGGAGAGTTGGTCCCACAAAGCCAGCCTGGGCCAGCTCCCGCCGGGACGCTTTTGTGCATGTACCTGTCACCCCTTGTGGCCACCTCTTCTCTCTAGCTCTTCCCTGAGCAAGTTTCAATCCCTAACATCTCCGACTCAGTGGCCCACCTTAGCGCCGCTCGTAGGGTTCATGCCGAAAGCCTGGGATCCCAGCTTCCGCCTGTGTTCTCCAGGACGTGCACCCCGAGTGGCCCCTAACTTTCAAGGAAAAAGAATATCAAGCTCAAAGCATGACCACAGGTCACAGTAGTGCTCATTAAATATCTTCCTGTGTGCTCCTATCTTCAAAGTGCTCCTGACAAAATCAGGGTGACCATAGGAAAGTGGCCTGGTCCCAGCTTCCGTTCTCATCTTGTCTCTACCTTCCTTTCTCTTATGGTCGGAGATCCCACCCTCCTTGGAAACCTACCTCTGCTCCGGGTCTTTCTGAATGTCCCTCTCATCATCTAGAATGAACTCCCCCGTGTCCTGATTACTTAAACCGCCCAGCATTAAGCTCTCCCTTTCCCTTCTGTCAGAAACCACCCCCAAATCTCAGTAACTTCGTTCAGCTCTGAACCCCAAAGCTATCCACAAATCACCTCCAAAGACCCTTTTGTTCTAACAAAGGGAACATTTCACCAACCTGGTTTGAGTTACTGTGTGTACTTAGAAATATTTGAAATGCTCAAAATACTCTTTCATGCAGGATTTAAGTTGATTTAAACTGTCCTTGTCCTTAATTTGTCTGGACTGGTAAATTTATTGTATGGAAAAATTAAAATCCATGACTATATTTTTCACCCCTCAAGCTTAAATAAACACAAATCTTAAAAAATAAATAGCAAATGGTTACTTTATTCCATTTAAGTGTCCCTGAGATTTAATAAAGCAATTGAGTACTTGAGGTTTTAATGTTTCTGTCACATTTATCAGTAATTCTAACCTAAGAGCCATTACCAATGCAGGACTTATTGTTTGGATTGGAAATGAAAGCACCTCCTGTTCTACGAATCACCGGGCCACTCCCGTCCCTGTCTGCAGCATCCTGAGCTTTTACGGCCAGAACTGGGGAAAGTTGGTTTTCTTTTTACATAAGTAGGAAAGTTGTACCGATGTGCATGTGACCCTACAGACTGGCCTCTGCAGCGCACTCTGATCTGGGGAAATGTCCCTCTTCTCTCTATGCAAGTTGAAGTATTTGATCAGCAGCAACACTGTATAAGCTAGAATATGAAGCAGAGTCAATGTTATCAGTTAATAAAATCAAGTTGTTGATTCAGGGAAAATTGGCCCGGAAGGGATTTCAGGAGCAGCAGAGTCATCGGAGCCAAGGCTTTGTGCTGTGGCTGTCACCACGCGGTCTTAGCTGGACAAGAGCTGGGCACATGTGTGGGACGGGTGCAGTGCAGCTTGGAGAGGTATTTACATGTTTTAAGACTTAAGGAAAGAAAGAAAACCACATTGTCATCTGAAAGAAGATAAATAGCAAATTGTTGAAGCAACAGGCCCCCGGGGACTGATTACTTGTCCGTAGTAATTCAGAAACTTCACCAGGGACTTACATTGACTCAACATGTCAAGTGTCAGTTCTGTGGTATGAAATAAAAAGACATGTCCTTTTAGTGTAAACAGTACAGAAATGTACTCAGATGTCCCAAGTCATTAGTCACACTGGACATATTCAACGCCCTACGATGCACTCTCATGGCTCCGTGCCCGGAGGTCACAAGGAAGAACATCGGAGTTCAGCAGTGTGGGCAGGCAGCTAACGGCCAGGCAGGCGCCTCACTCAGCTGGTGCCAAGGAGCATCCAGCAGCCCTCAGAGACACTCCTCTTGCACATTCAGAATGGAAGGGTGATGCTAAATAAATGTCCCTGACACTTACCTACCTCCTTCTGCCTTGGGATTAGGTAGGTCGTCGCAGGAGGCTGACAGAGAGGCTGCTGGCCAGCTGTGCCCCTGGCAGGGACTGAGTGTGGGGTTCTCGTCTTACCACTCAGCGTCCCAGCACTCGGCTTCTCACGTGGGGTCGTGCAGATCAAATACAACGTGTCTGCAAAGCAGGCCGAGAAGCAGGTGCGCAGTATTGATGCCCACACTGCATGCTGATTGGTTATTTAGTGGACAGCTTTCAGCAACAGTCCCACACCGTGCTGGCTCCATGCAGGGTGAAGAGCAGCAAGGCTGAGTGTTCATGAGAGCAGGTCCCTTGTCCCATTGCTTCATCTCTGTTGCTTGGCTCAAGGTCTACCCAATAACAGAAGCCTAATAAATATTGGTTGTATTGAAGACAGGGTCTCTGCCTTCATACTATTCATAATTTAGAAGCAAACTCCTATTAATCATCTGAGGTCCAACCAGGGGAAGAGAGGCCACTGTAACTATTTATAGCAGAGGATGCTCGTTACCCAGGTGATGGGAGAACTGTGAGGCCAGAGCACAGTGCCATTGGAGGGAGCTGTGATCCTCCCTGGGCTGGAGGGACCGAGGAGGGAGTGGTGCTCTTGGAGGCCAGGTACAAGGGTCACCTGTGGAAGGGGTGCGTTGGCCTGCCCGGTAAGAGCTGGACCCCAGGGAAGATGCTGCTTCAATGTAGGGGAATGACTCCCCCTTTCCCACATGCTCTCTCTGGCTGAATCCTACTACAAACCAGTTGGCGCAGGAGCCAGAAAACAGCCTAAAAGGACCAGCCTCTCCCCGCTCCCCACGCCCATCCCCACAGTGCAGAGGGGAAGGGCTTGCACCGGCCCTAAGGGCAGACAGGCCTGGGCGGACACTTCTTATGTTGGGGAGCACTCCGCAGTCCGGGAGTAGATTTCCTCTACGCACTTCATCTAGAAATTCCCACGGAAACTCGGCGAATGGTGTATTCTCACCTCATTTCATGTGTGAGGAAACCGAGGCTCAGAGGGAGGCTTCTGGTAAATGGCTCTCAGCCGTTCAACTAGCGCGTGCTGAGGACTTACAGGGAGCTCCTATTACTCACAAAGGTTTTGCATTTTATGGTGTTCGAATTCTTGGTTGATCTCCTGCCTAGTTGTCCTATTCATTATTCAAAGTGCGACGTCTCCAACTATTTTTGTAGGGCTCCTTCTCCCTTCATTTCCGTCCATTCTGCTTCCTACGTTTTGGAGGCTCTCTTGTTAGGAACATATATATTTATAATGTTATACTTTCTTCATGGATTGACCCTTTTATTAATATAAAATGTCCCTGTTTATCTTTGATACCATTTCTTTTGTTTTAAAGTTTATTTTGTCTGATATCAGTATAGCCACTTCAGCATCCTTGTAGCTGCTGTTTGCATCTTTTTCATTATTTTACTTTCAGGCCATTTGTATCTTTGAATTTAAAGTGTGCCTCTTGTAGACAACATATAGTTGGATCTTATTTTTCTTATCCAGTCTGACAATCGCTGCCTTTTGATTGCATTGCTTAATCTACTCTTATTTAATGTTATTATCTATAGAGTTGACTTTATATCTGCCATCTTACTTTTAGTTTCACAAACATGTCTTTTTTGGTCCAGGTTTAGCATATTTTAGGGCATGTTATGAAACTTTAGATTTGGGCATTAGAATGAAAAACCTAATAGCATAAAATGTTATTTTGCTTTCCTTCCTTTGTGTATAAATCTCTCTTGAGGTTTTCCTTATGAGGAACTCAAACGTCCTCCCACCTTGCAGGTCCTGGTGAGTTGCTCTGGGGAGAGTGGTAGAAAGGGAAATGATGGTGTTATGTCTTTGGTAGAGGGATGTGATGTGATTAGGGGAACATCCAGTAGCACCTCAGCCACTGCTATCCCTTACCTGCACCCCTTTAGAGAATTCTCCTCTTCAGCAGCATTAAGAGTTTGACACTGAGACAGGGAAATGGCAGGTCCTGCTTTAGGTACGTTGCTGCAGGCAGTGCCTGGGGCATTGTTTTGAGCATTGCTGCAGCCTGACCTGAGTCAGAAAGTCTCAAAATGAAGTTCCCAACTGCCCTGATCAAAACAGGATGGGGCAGGGCCAGTTCCAACCAGCCAGAACCAAGATGGTAGTGAACACCTTGCCTTCATGAACAATCCTCCCTAGTGTAGCTCCTTGCTTAAACAGAAAGGCAACAGGCAGCAGGGGCCAGTTCTCCTCTGCAGGAGCAGAGCCTCTGCTCTGTGGAGCAGACTGACCATAATTTCTGAATAAATCTTGCTTTCACTTTGTACTGTCAGCTAGCTCCTGAGTTCTTTCTTGTGCGAAGCCAAGGACCCACTTTGACTTCTAGTGGCTCCCAGCTGTGGCAGCACCTGAGTGGCGAAGGAGTCCCCCTTGAACCTGCCAGCACTGTCCAGCAGGTGGGAAGGGTGGCCTCTGTGGGTCAGAGTTAGGCTAAGGCGCCTTCCCTCGTGGCGCCAGCCAAGGTATCCCCATCGTGGTCCTAGTCCAGTTCTGAAAACCACGGGCTTGTGGCAAATGGTAACAGGGAAGCTGATTTGGCAAAGTGGAAAACATCATATTATTAAGCTGATAAAGCAAAGTACAAAATTCCACTTCTTGCCGAGGTTACCAGGCACAACTAAGGATGCCTGTGGACGGGACCAAGGGGGAACACAGGCCAGAGACAGGTTTTTGTCGTCATGTCATGGCAACGCTCCTGCTGCTTGTCATCTGTTACGTATTCTTTATTATTGTTATGATTTTTTTTTTTTTTTGGTTTTTGATGTAAGAAGCAATAAAAAAAAGAAAAGAAAAATTAAGGAAGGACTGATGGAAAGAAGGAGGGAGGGGAGGGGTAGAAAGAGAGAAGACAAAGAAAGGGAGGCTCCGCGTGGCTGGGGCTGCAGGAAGAAGATGAGCCCCCAAGGTGCAGGCCAGCTGCATGCGGTGGCTGAGTGACAGAGGCAGCTCCGAACCTCACTACGCTTTAGTATTCACTTAGTGTAGTGAAAGTTGGGAAAAAATAAAATGTCATGGAGAGTTCAAGGCCGAAAATGGAGCATCTGAAACATGATCTAAAAAAAGGACACTGTGATTCCACTCCAAGGACTTTGATTTCACACCAAGGAGCAGGAACATCATGGCGTGTGACATGTTTTTCACATTTGGGTATTCGCCCTGGGGAGGAAGCCACCGGCTCAGCGCAGCATCCCTGTGACTCTGCCCTCTGCGGGTGGGAGCTGCAGCCCGGAATCTCCGGAAGGCTCATTGGCTGCGTCTGTTCACAGCCTCCCACCCTGCCTTGGCCCCCCGTGCCTGGAGTCCCAGCCCTCTGACCCCCGTGGCCTAATCTCACCTTATTTCCAGAACCAGCTCAGCTGCTGGACCTCCCTGGAGCCCTCTTGGCCCCTGGGCCCCACTGAAACGGGTAGCCAATACCCCAGAATTGCACTCCTGGCTTCCTAGGAGAACTATCACCTGTTGGGCTGCGTCACGGATATCTGTTGGGTGGATTAATAGTGTGTCATCTTAGCTGCGCTGGGCTGTTACGCAGAGCCTCAGAGTTGTCTTCTCTGAACAGTTCCAAGCGAGCGAGGAGCACACGCTGTGTGCATGGGAGGCCACAGCCAGGGAGCAGCCTACCCCCGAGAGGGCAGGCCGTCGTCCCTGACCCGCGGCTCACAGGGTCAGCGTGGGGCAGCCACCAGTCGTCACTCTCGGGCCCTGCTGCACCTCCTGCTCCGGCCTCTCTCCCTAGGGATCAGAGTGGTTTCAGTTGGTCCGTGTGGGTCCAGTGTAGCATAGGGGCCCGCTTGGCCTTGCTGCCCACAGTCGACATCTGTCACCTGCCTGTCCTGTCCTGCAGGCTCTGGGCTGTAGCATCAGACACAGAAGCAGCAGCCCCACAGATGGAGCGCCCAGCCCCAGGCTATGTGTGGCCAAATCCCTGCAAGAAATGTCTTAGAGCTCAGCCCAGTGGTTCTGCTAGGTGGAGGGCCCTGCGTGAGGCCCACCTGTGAGCTGCCCAGCTCCCTCCCAGGCCAGGCCAGGGTCGGGTCCGGCTCTTCCCTTTGCAATCCAGGCACACCGTGGGCCCTCGAGGAGCACCGCTGGCCTGGGGGCTTTGCCATGTCCCAGCTGAGAGGGCACAGCCGCCCTGGAAGCGCAATCTGAGCTCAGCGAGGGCTGGCTTCCCACCGCTCGGAGAGGCCGTTCTGCTTCCCCTCACGATGGGACTACTTATCAAGCAGGTGCTTGGGAAGGGTCCTGATGGCCATGCCTCCTCACGTGCCTTCATCCGCCCAGATGGTCTGCAGACGCTACCTGCACTGCTCCTCTGGGGCCCGGGTGGGACGCTGCCTCTGGGCTCCCTGTGGGCAGGGAGATCTCTGCCTGTCTGCTCTCCCTAGCCTGGCCCCAGCTCTCCCACAGGAGGACATAGTGTGGCTGCCGGCCTTAGTAATTAGGTCCCTGCAATGCCCTGGGTCCCCCTGGCATGTGTCCCATCCTGTAACCCCGGCTCGGCATGGCCACCAGGCTGCCCCGTGCTGCTGCCCGCCCTGTGCTGAGCGCCTTCCCCACCCCACTGCTATCTCTGTCTGGCCCCAGGACAGCCCAGGGGGTGCCCAATCTCGGGGGCAAGCATCCCTCCCACAGGTCCTCCCTGAATTGGAGATCCCCAGTGTGAGTTGCCACTTTGAATTTCAGGATGATGTACAAATGCCACAGGAGCAAGCCATCGGCATCTGTTGCTGGGCTCCACTCCCAGGGCCTGAGGACAGAGCTGGAGTCCCTGTGCTCACAGCACAGACAACAGGTCCTAAGTGCCACCTCGTTCTACCTGGTGGGTTCAATGGCACCTCTATCTCCTCCAGGAGGGTGCCCGGCCAGTGCGGAGTTACAACAAGTGGATTCCAGGCTTTCTTCTTTTGTTCCCTGAAGTTCTGTGATGTGTGTGTTACCGTGGTTACAGACCATTGACACATCAGCTCTCCAAGTGACCAGAGACTTTTCACTGCTGGGCAGCTTCCTGCCACTTTAGAAAGGGCTCTGGATGTCCAGAGGGGAGAAGGGGCATGGTCGGACATGGGGTGCCAGTGCTCCCCTGACAGTTTCTGGGCTCTCGGGGCTGGGGTGGTGTCATGGACTATCATAGCTCACTATGTTTGCCAGAATTCCTAAGTTGAAGCCCTCACCTCCCACTGCTGCATGTGGAACGTGACTGTCTTCAGAGATAGGACCTTTAAAGAGGTCATTAAGACTAAATGAGGCCATCAGGGTGGGCCCCAATCCCACGTGACTGGCCTCCTTACGAGAGGAGGAAGTTAGGACACAGACACGCACAGGGAAGACCGCGTGCGATGCCGGGTCCGTCTGCGAGCCAAGGAGAGAGGCCTCAGGACGACACCTGGGTCTTGGACTTCCAGCCTCCAGACTGTGAGGAGACACAAAGCTGGCCTGTGGTGCCCTGTCACTGAAGCCCTAGTAAACGGGGACAGGTGGTGGCTTAATGCCCTTCATTTCCTCCAATGGCTCCCGCCTGTGCCTTGGATGTTTTGTACTCACTCAGTAAGCAGGGAGTGCTCATTTAGCAAAATGACACTGCACGCACGCGGCTCGCTTCCCTGTCCATGTTTCCTGTGTGTCCTCAGCATGCCCAGCCTTCCAGTCACAGATTTTGGATTCCATCTCTGTGTGTCCCCTGTGGAGGCCCCGCTGGGGCCCTGGCTTGCACGGGCTGCCTCGTCCCGGCAGGTGAGCCTGGGCTGGCTTTTCCTCCCGGAGGACATGGAAATGCAGGGACAGAGGTAAGAGGTGCTGGCAGTGGCCGTGGGCAACTCCCCGCCCCACCTGGGCTGAGGAATCCCAAAGGTGCAGGCACGGGGGAGACAGCTGGAGGGCCACCTGCCCCCAGACCAGGGGGGAATTGTGTCTGAAACGTGGATTTCACTGACTCATCCCGACCTTCGTTTTGCTCGTCTTAATTCCTAGAGACAGCAATTGCACTCGGCAGCCTTCAATATTTTGGCACGGGGATATGGGAGAAAACCAAATAGCGACCTGCTTTCAGTTTGGTCACAGGGGCACGGCAGGGCACCCTGTCTGCAGGGACGTGCAGCACCCCTAGTCCTCGGGGCTGCTGTTCGTTGATAGCAGCAGTCGTAACTGACACGGTATGAGGTTTGCAGTTTCTTGACCACTTGGTTTACATTTTTGTTTATTTTAATGCACATATATCGTCTTTGTTTTATAAATAAGAAATTAAGACCTGGGAGGTCGTGGTCTCCCAAAATCTGTGCAGCTGTGCGGACTCCCAGCCCAGTCTTCACGTCGCCTTGTCTGTTTCACCTCTGCCGCAGTGACGTCCCAGTTCTCTCATCCCCTCTGTGCCGTCACGCGCCCGTGTGTGACTCAGCCAAGCGCACTGTTCTCTACGTGGACTGTGGGAGGAGGCAGCTCCTCAGTTCTCTGGGGACAGCAGTTGTGGGGGATCCGAGCCTCGAGAGCCCACGGGCTCTGCCCCTGCAGGCCTCAGCAGCCCGCGCCCCAGCCGATGCTCACAGGTGCAGAGGACATCGGCGGCTGTATTTCCTAGCCAGGGTCAGACGATGCCGTGGTTTCTCCAAGTCCAGGCCACAATAACTGGAGAGTAAAGAGAACTGGCCATTTCTGAGAATTGTGGCATCTTTTCCCAACCGCAGTGCTGAGAAATTGCCAGGCTTCGTTTCTGAGGCGGCTTGGTGACTTCCGTGTAGACTCCTAACATGGCGCAGAAACTCTCATGGCTTAAAATCTGCTCAGGCTCTGCTACCTCCAGGCCTCCTGGGCTCCCAGACAGCCCTTGGTGTTTCTCGACACTGCCTGTTTTAGGTCTCCAGGTGCACAGAGTGGCCGAGTCTTAGCTTGTCCCTCGCCGCTCTGTGTTAATGTAGAATAGGCTCTGCCCTGTCTCCCTGCTCTGCCTTCTGCTGGCCAGCCCCTCCGTCCTGTCCTGGGCCACCGCAGGGCTGGGCTTGGCCTTGCCAGCCCTCTGAGGGCACACACCTGTAGGGGACAGAATTCTGAGAGGCCCCATGATTCCCACCCCTGGTGTACGCGCCACATGTAATCCCTGCCCCTGAGCGGGGCCAGGCTGCAAACCTGACCGCTGTCACTCTGCAATTGGGTTTCAAAGGTGAAGGAAATTTGCAGATATAAGGAAGCTCCCTGCGCTAATCAAAAGGGAGCTCACCTGGGCCTTTAAAAGGACCACAGCCCTTCCCTGATCCTTCTCTTGTGGGCTTCGATCTTCCAGTTCCCATAAGGTCATTTCTAGGAACTTACAAAGACCTCAGAACTCGGGAATGATCTCTTGAGCCTTCCCTAAAAGAGATCAAGAAAATGTCATCATTTCTTCAAGCCCAGACCACAGTAACTTGAGACTCAGGAGGAGTGAGTGTGTTTTGGAATCACAGTGCCCTTTGCTATCTGCAGGGTTGAGAAATTGTTGTCATTTCATAGGAAGCTTGGTGGTTTATTTGTGACATTCTTAGGAGGGATTGCAATGAAAAAAGAAACCTCACCAAAGTCTCAAAGCTGCTGACCAGCTTATTTAGAAGTATGCAATATATTCAGCAAACACTTAGGGCAAACCACAGGAAAATACAGGAGAAATTTCATTCTTTGTCAAAAACAGTAAAACGTAAAGCCCAAAAATGTGTCACTAAAGATGGAAAATGGAGAAAGATCCCCACTTGATCTATTTATCCAACAAAATCATTTTAAAAAAGCTTTTATTTTGACGCAACTGTAGACTCATAGGAAGTTGCAAAAATGCTACACAGAGCACCATGTCCCTTCCCCCAGCTTCCCCCAATGGTGACAGTTCACATCACTACAGTACAATATCACAAATAGGAAAGTGACATTGGTACATGACATGGCTTGAATTGTGTACCCCCAAAATATATGTTGAAGTCCTAACCCCCCGTACTTCAGTATGTGACCTTTGGAAATAGGGTCGTTGCAGATGCAATTAATTAAGATGAGGTCACACTTGGGCAGGGTGGGCACTAATCCAACACGAGTGGTGTCCTCATAAGAAGAATGCCCTGTGGTGACAAAAGCAGAGATTTGAGCTGGGCAGTGGCGAGCCAAGGAATGCGAAAGACCACCAGAAACCGCCAGAAGTGAAGAGGTTCTGACTGTCGTGTTTCAGAAGGAGGTCGGCTGCCCGGCTGGCCACACTGACCTTGCGGCAGGACATTTTCATCAATGATTGGCTGGAGTCGAACAGTTACTATCAAAAAGACCCTCTGTTCTGCTAGACTGCCATTTCCCCGTCCTATGGCTGCAGGAAGCAGGCTTTTCTTGGGACACTTCTGCTCCTGGTGGTGTCCCAGGCTGCAGGCTTCTCCAGCCCTTTGGCTGAATGAATTACATGGAGGCGCAGAGAAAGCCTAGGCACCTCCTTGGGGGGGTCACACCTCAAGTCCCAGGGTCCTCAAGAAGTTGCCTGGTCCTTTCCACCTTTCAGAGTCTTCCTAAGTTTGACATTTTTTTATTGTGGTAAAATATACATAACATAAAATTTATAATTTGACCATATTTAAGTGTATAGTTCAGTGGTATTAAGCACATTCACATTATTGGGCAACCCTCACCACCATCTTTCTCCATGGCGCTTTTCATGTTGCAGAACTGAAACTCTCTACTAATTAGGCACCAACTCCTTATTGCCCTCTGCCATGGACCCTGGCAACCTCCATGCCACTCCTGTCTACATGAGTTTTGAGGCACTCTAAGCACCTCATATAAGTAGAATCACACAGTATTTGTACCTCTGTGACTGGCTTATTTCACTTAGCACAATGTCCTCAAGGTTCAGCCCTGTTGTAGCAGGTGCCAGAATTTCCTTCCTCTTGAGGCTAATCTCCCACTGATGGACAGACCACATTTCCTTTATCTATTTCTCTGCTGATGGGCTGTTGCTTCTTTCTCTTGGTGACAATGAATAATACTGCTATGATTGGGGTTGTTGAAATCTGTATTTGATTCCCTGCTTTCAATTCTTTTGGGTAAACACCTAGAGGTGGAATTGCTGGGTCATCTGCTAATCCCATGTTTAAGTTTTTATGTTTGACTTTCATGTTATGTCTAGAAATTTTTTACTTTTAAGGGAGGCCTTGGCTGGACCCAGCAAGCTAAATCGATTTAAAAAATATTTTTGTTAGAGTGAGCAGTTAAACCACATTTACAAGATAACCAACAGTTTGAAGTTTGTGTCAAGAACATAAACACACCTCTTCGGAGAATCCTTACCTGCTTCTGGCCAGGTGCCAAGGCTCATGCCTGTAATCCCAGCGCTTTGGGAGGCCGAGGCAGGAGGATTGCGTGAGTCCAGGAGCGTGAGACTCCTTCCTTGCTTCTGACACTCAGGGAATCTTCCCAAAGGACGATTAGATTCCAGGCCTTCTGGTCAACAGTGGAACATGAAACCAGTGAGACAACTTGTCTTCTTCTTCAGTGTGATTTTCCTCCTTGTTAGACCTGCTGATGTGAAAGTAAAGCACAGTTGTTGGAACAAAGGCCATCATAATGCTTTGTACTTCTCAAGACATGGTCATTTCTGCATCTCATTGACCCTCACTCAACACACCACTGTGGAGGAAGCAGCCAAGTCCAAGATTGGAAATGGACTCAGAGAAGTAGCTTTGGTATGAGAATTCTGAAACTTCTCATGCATAACCCACTGCTCTTTCTTTTCAACATAATACCCATGTTATTTGACTAAATCAACAATAGCAGGATCGCCTCAGCATTTTGGATGACCAGCCCCATCTCTATCGATAGAGCGTGTCCTGCCCATGGGGCTGTACCATGTTCCCTGGCCGGGAACTGTGGGAGTAGGGGGGGAGGGAGGGAGAGTGTTGTGGGTGGAGAACATCTGGTTTTCATTTGGCATCGGAAGGGATAATAACTCTGTCACCCAGGCCTGAGGTTTCTCTCTCTGATTTATCTTCAGGGGCTGGAGTGGTGTATCCTGGAGTAGGACGTTCGCATTAGTACAAACTGAAGCGCCTTTCTTGTGAACACCGTGAACTTGGGGTCACCTCCAGTGGAGGACTGTGTGTGGGGATGGCTTGGTGGAGGGTTGGCTCACAGGGCTGGGGCTAACAGAGCCGGAGGCGGCAGGAAAGGGCAGAGAGATCACTGGACACTTCTGCTCATGGCCCGGCTTCAGTCCCAGAGTCCTCTGCTCTTCCTGGGCCTGGAATGCTGACATACTGACCCCGTAAAACTCTCCCAGCGGAAAGTCAGATGAAAGCTCAGGGTCGCACTCCCCAGAGCATGGTAAGGTTTGATTAGGATGTCCTGAGCCCCCCTGTGCTGCTGACACACAGTGGAGGGTGTCCTGTGGACCGTCCGTCTCTCTGGAGCCTCCAGCTTCCCTGGGTCCCAACGTCACATTCCTGTGGAAGCGCCCAGGAGGTTGACACCAAGGTCAGCGTCCTCACCCAGTTATTGTGAAGTATGCTGAACAGATGGCGCAGAACGCCGATGCTCGGCGGCTCCGGGAAGGCAAGGGAGATGACAGGATTTCTGTGTAAGGGTTTTCCCTAGAAAGCTGCTAGACATGCAGTAGGTTTGTCTGTGACACGAACCGGCCATGTAACTGTCTACTCCGTACTTTTCCTAAGCAGTGGAATGAGTTCGTTCTATCTTTAATGATCCCATTAAATGCACAGTGTGGGCTGCTCATCCCTTTCTCTGCCCCTGCACGGCAGCCCCATTTTCCCTGGGCTCACTCCCCCGGGTTTCAGTCACCCCCAGTACAGTGTAAGAAGATATTTTGGGAGACAGACCACATTCAAATAACCTTTATTACAGTATGTTATTATAATTGTCCTATTTTACTATATTGTTGTTAATTTCTTACTGTGCCAAATTTATAAATTAAACTTTATCATAGGTATGCGTGTCTAGGAAAAAACATAGCATTTATAAGGTTTGGCATAATTTGAGGTTTCAGGCATCCGCTGGGGGTCTTGGAATATACCCCCCTTTGGTGCGGGGGAGCACTGTAACAGAAAAGCAATAGGAATAGAAATTTATATTACAACCTTGAAACTTAGAAGATTATCAGTAAAATCTCAGGAAATCATGTGCTGCCTCTGAATGAAGAAAATGGCTTCTTCTAAGTTTCCATTTGTCACGTTTCGGCCTCTGAAGTATCACAGTCACACATTCTGCTGGAAGCACGAACTCACCCTGGGAATGGGGGAGCTGGCACCCGGCAGTGGCGTGTTCATGGGCCAGAATCTGCAGAGGGGACCCCTCGGGCTCTCACTTAGAGTCCTGCTTTTGAAAAAAATTGTTTATGTCTAATGTTTAACAGATTAGAATGGAGGAAAGAGGTATCATATTTATGGACATTATTTTTTTCATAAAATATTATCCAAAGTGATTAAAATATTAAAAAACCCTGAAATGATAACTGCGATAGGATGAACGATGGTCCCCCAAATGCCCACTTCCTATCGCCTCAAACCTGTGAATATGTTGTGTTGCCTGGCAGGAGAGCCGGCGAATCAGGTGACCCTGAAGTGGGGGCAGTGTCCTGGGCTATCCGGTGGCCCCATGTAATCACACGGATCCTTGAGAGACAGAAGCGATGGGCGGACACTCAGGGTCATGGTGATATGGCTCGAGAAGGGCTATGCGGGACTCTGCTCCGAGGATGAGGACGGAGGAAGGGGCCGCGCTGAGGGCTTCAGGTGCCTCAGTGGCCGGGCAAGGCGAGGAGATGGCTCCTCCCCGGGAACCGGCCCTGGGCACACTTCAGCGAAACCGATTTCAGATTCCCGACCTCTGGAACCATAAGGTAATAAATTTGCGTTGCCACTGAGTCTGTGGTACAGATTGGGTATCCTTTCTCTGAAATACTTGGGACCAGAAGTGATTCCGATTTTGTATTTTTTCGGATTTGGAAGTATTTGCATATACATAATGAGCTATCTCGGGGATGGGACCCATGTCTAAAGACAACATTCATTTACGTTTTATATGTATCTTATACACATAGGCTGAAGGTAATTTTTTACAATATTTTTAATAATTCTGTGCATGAAACAAAATTTGCATTAAGCACTTGGGTGTGGAATTTTCCACTTGTGGCATCATATTGACACATGACAAATTTTGGATTTCAGATTTTCAGATTAGGGATGCTCAGCCCATAATTTGTCCTGGCAGCAATGGGCAACAAATACAACAACGTAACAAAAAGGCTAATTCCTCAAGCTTTGAGGACAGATAAGATTGTATCTGTGAATTACGCAGGAACACCGTTGCCGGGCTTGCTCACAGCGCAGGGTGGCGAGCAGCGGGCAGCAGGTGCAGGCGCTGCCGCCCAGTCCTGTCCCTGAGCACGCCCGCTGCTTCTCCCATCAACGGAGGAGTCTGTTTCCTTTTCTCTTCAACAGCAGAACATGGCAGAATTAGCCTGACGCAGAATCGCCCGCCGTCAGCAAGGCCCCTCTTGCCCCATCGGAAGCCACTGCTGTGTCAGAAGCTGGACACCTTGCTGGAGATGGAGGCCCATGTCTCTGGCCATCCCAGCAGGGACTTCAGACATGGGTGAAGCCATCGTGGCCTCCAGCCCCAGTGGACCCCTCCCAAACGCAGACCTTTGAGCCAATGTTGCCAGTCGTGCATGTTGGATCATTTATTGTTTCTCCCACGTGCCAAGTGCTGGCTGGTTCCCGTGCACTTGGTGATAGAGCTGACACGGTGCCTGTCTTGTGTCCCCTCCAGCCTATGGAGGAGGAACACCTGGTGATAGAGCTGACACGGTGCCTGTCTTGTGTCCCCTCCAGCCTATGGAGGAGGAACACCGCAAACTAGAAAGTAAACACGTGTTTAATTGCAAAAGGGGAAACTGAGCACCAGGGAGCCAAAGTCACTTTCTCAAGGCCACACAACTAAGTGCAACTCAGGGCTGGGGCTCCAGGCCCGCTGGGCAGGTTAGTTACTACAGCACATTACTTCTTTTACCCTAAATTATCTCAGACAAACACCAAAGGACGTCCCGTAGTTCTGCTTGACTAAGGTTTAACAAAGTTAAGGTTCATACTTTCCACATACTATATTTTTCCACTATTTAAGGATCCAAATTTTCTTGGTGTAACCTCATATAAAAGTTTAACTATTACAGAGATAAACCACAAAATTTGGTTAGGTTTCAACAAGTGGAAAACGATATACCATGTTTCCCCCAAAATAAGACAGGGTCGTTTATTTTTCCTCAAGAAGACACTCTAGGTCTTATTTTCAGGGCATGTGTTATTTTCCCCTCAAAGCGTCAGTTTGCAGCACACACAGGATGGCCAGGACCTGACGGGGAGCCAACCTTGTTGGTGGGGCTGCCTGCACCTTTCCAGTCACCTCTGGGACAGTAGCTGTCACGATGGGGCAGATGAGAAGGGCTGCTCATCTTCTTTACTTCTCCGCGACGAAATGCATGGGGTGTGCAGATACGCTGCATAGCCACGCCCATCACTAGGTCTTATTTTCGGGGTAGATTGGGCAAATGCTTAGATTGGGCAAATGCTTAGAAATCCTGCTAGGGCTTATTTGATGGGTAGGTCTTATTTTCGGGGAAAGACGGTAGTCCAAATACATGCAGAAATCATTGGTTTTGAAACTGATAGATGAATGCTTCAGAGCCTCTTCTACCTGCTTTAAAATAAGTGACAACACAGAAAGAGTCTGATGAAATAGACACGTCGATTTAAAAGTGCTTTCACTTCTGAGAATCATTCTGATGAAACATATAACTCAGCTATGCTTAATTATCATTCAAATACACAGCACTTTCTGACATGTCTTCTACTCCTTGGGGTATGTTTTATGTTCTTTTAATGGAGGATCAAACTGTCTTTTTTCTAAGCTTGCAGAATCCCCCTTTGTGACCTACACCATATTTCCAACACCGACTCTTCAGACCACGGACGTAAGAGGATTTTCTCCCGTCCACTCCCCTGTGGCTGGTGCGCACCGCCTGGAGCAGGGGATGGAAATACACGTCGCGAGTCACGTGATCTGAGCGGCAAAAGGCCTATGTTATGGGAGAACCAGATCACAACTCTGTCCTTCCCATAACCTTTTATGGTGTTTTCAGGAAGATGCAGTGGGGAGGGCCAGTGCTCCATGTCGGGCCTGGCTGGGCAACGTTCGCTACGCTTTCCCTCTTCACAGCTGCACCTAACCGTGCGCAGGGCTCCCCTTCAGCTGTGCGGCAAATACTGCAGACTCAGTGGCGTGAATAACACACACCATCTTCCAATTTTGGAGGTCAGAGGCCCAGCGTGGGTCTCACTGAGCTTAAGTCAAGGTGTCAGCAGGGCTGGTTCCTTCGGGAGGGTCTGTTCCTTGCCTGCCCGGCTTTTAAAGACCACCGGCTTCCTGGTCGCGGCCCTTCCTCCGCCCTCCAGGCCAGCAGTGTCACACGCTCGGTCTCGTCTCTGCCCTCCCCTCACACCTGCATCCTGCTTGCACTTATGGCAACACTTGTGATTACATTGGGACCCACCTGCATAATCCAGGACAATCTCTCCATCCCAAGTCCCTACCTTCAGTCACACCTTCGAAGTCCTTTGTGTCATGAAATGAAACATGTTTACAGGTGTGGGAACCAGGATGTGGACACGTTTGGGGTCATTATTCCACCCACTGCACTGGAATTTTCACAAGCGGCTGCTGGGCTCCCCCGTCTTGCTTGCATGGACCCCCCAGTGGGGCTGAGGTCCCCGAGTGCTGGCTGCTGGCCTGGAGCTCCTTCCCTCGGTGGACACCACTTCTCTCCCCACCCCACCCGTGTCTGCTGGGACCATGAGTGATGCCCTCAGGAGCGCCTGGAGCTGCCTGGACAGGTTCCTCGGTACTTCCCTGTGTCCTTCCATGCGGCTCTCCCACACATGGGGCACCTGGTGGGAAGCCACCCGACCCTACTCTCAGATTTCGTGAAGGGGGACTTTCAGGAAGCCTCGTTCAGCTGTTCAGACAGCTCAGCACTGGGCGACCTTGTGCTTGGCATTCCGTCCAGGCTGCCGGTGTCGCAATGGCTTCTTCAGCTCCAGAGGAGGGGTTTTCCCAGGCATGCTGGGGACACGGTCTTATTCCTCTTGGCTCCTGCTTTGTTTTTACTATGGTAAAATACACATAACACAAAATTGGCCATGTTAATCATTTGAGTACCACCAGTTAGTGGTATTAATGTATTCATAATGTTGTGCAACCATCACCGCACCCATCTCTAGAACTCTTTTTATCTTGTACAACTGAAGCTCTGCCCCCATTAAACAACAGCTCTCCAATCTCCCCTCCCGCACCAGCCTCTGGCAACCACCACTCCACTTTCTTTCTGCGATTTGACTGCTGTAGGTACTCATATAGAGGGAATCATGCAGTATTTGTCCTTCTGTGACTGGCTTGTCTCGCTTAGCATAATGTCCTCTAGATTCGTCCATGTTGTTGCATATGTCAGAATTTCCTTTCTTTGTAAGTCTGAATAATACTCCACTGCACATACAGACACCACATTTTGCCTGTCCACTCATGCGCAGGCTGACACTCGGGTTGCTCCCACTTCTTGGCTACTGTGAATAATTCTGCTGTGAACATGGATGTGCAAGAGTCTCCTCAAGTCCCTGCTTTTAATTATTTTGGGCGCATATCCAGAACTGCAGTTGCTGGATCATACGGTAATGCTATGCTGGATTCCTTGAGGGACCACCATACTGTTTTCCAGTGGCTACACCATTTCATACTCCCAACAACAATGTACAGGCTTCCAGTTTCTTCAAATCCTCACCAAAAATGTGCTGTTTTCTGGTTTTATTGATAGCAGCCCTGTCAATGGGTATGTGGTGGTGTCTTGGCTCCTTTTTGACAGTGGGTCTCCTTGTAGTGCCCGCCCGCCTGTCGGGACCGCCGTGCACTGGCACCCCTGCAGCCCCGGGGGAGCTTTGCTCCTACACTCTGCCAAGACACTCACCTCTGGGCGCTGGGACTCCCAGAAGCTGGGAGTCCTGTCTGAGCTGCTGATGACACCTGTCAGCATGCTGTGCCAGGTCTCAGCCCCTCCAGGCCTGGAATATCTTGCTGCCTTCTTGCACTCACTGCTTAGGAAGCAAAAAGCAAGCCAGGTGTTTATACTTTTCTGAGGGGGACATAACAAGATGCATGACAAACACTAACATAATAAACGAGTTGAAATCATTTATTAGAGAATCATCTGAGGTGGTACTTCAAAGTATTCCTCCCTCTCAAAGATATTCCATAAGGCATGGAGAGGCAAATGTAAAAGTAAAGCAATGAAAACAATCTAGATGAAGAGAGATGAATATTTATCAGACTCCAGGATGAACATGGGCTTTGTAATTGTAATGCTTTGGAGACAGTTATTATAATTCACCAGAAGCCCCCCTGGGAAGAGCATTTTAATTGTTTGGAAAATATGCCTGATAAGCCACTTGATGGGGAGGATGACCCCCTTAGGGAAGGCAAGGGATTGCAAAACTGCCTTCCAGGAAGCTGGGGACCTTGCTAATGAGTTGACCTCACGTTCTATTGAGAACCAGTAAATGGTTTAGGGTCAAATACCGGGCCCTGTGCAATGGACGGGAGGGAGTTTGAGGCTTTGGTGGTGTTTGGGAAGATATCATGAGAGTGGGGGGGGGGGTTGATTTGAATTTTGTACAAATTACAAACCTCTGAAAACAACAAAAATTGTACCATGAGCAGAAATAAAAGTACAAACAAACTAAGGGAAACGTTTGCAGCAAATATGATGGAGGTTTAGCTAGCATATTTTCTTTGCTCTTATGACAAGTGCTAAGGCTTCAAAAGAAAATTGGTCAAAGACATTGGGTCCTTTGAGCCTCTGAGAAGAAGGCAAGAGACAGGATGCCCTGGAGGATTCTATTAGGGGAAGTGAGGGAGAGAGGGGCCGATGGAGGGAGCTGACAGGAAGTTGGGCTCCAGGTAAACATAAAGAGAAGGTTGGGAGGGCATGTCCTGGACACCCCCTCGACCACACCCCCAGGAGTCCAGAAGCTAAAGTCAGGGGAGTCCCAGGTTTCCAGGGACAGGCTGGGAACAGTGTTTCTATTGTGCCCACAGGAGCCACCTGCGGGAGGCAAGGCCTCAGACCAAGCACAGTCTGGGCTTCAGAGCAGTAGCTGAGCCCTGGGCCACCTGCACTCTCTCTGGTTGGAGTCTGGAGGTGCGTTTTCATGGCCAGTACAAATGGGACAAGCGAATCCCAAAGGAAGGCATGCAGATGGCCATGGAACATTTTACATAGGGTGTTGTTGCAGCTCCCCAAGAAGGCAGGCCCAGGAATGGAGGCTGGCAGCAGGATCACGGATCTCTGAATCTTGAGAATGAATCTCCTCTTAGTGCACTCCACCGCCCTGTGGCCACCCAGCCTATATTTGAATACCTCCCGTGACAGGGAGCTCACTCACATCTGAGACATTCTAGATAATTCATGAAGAACCGTCCTACACAAAGTAGAGCCCGTCGCCCATAGCATCAGGCCCACCCTGGACCTCCGAAGTGAGTATCTGTGTCTGCAGATCCCAGGAGCTTTGTGCATCTGATCTAGTGTGCGACGCTGCGCCCGGGGGCGGCTTCTGCAGCTCCCTTCCCTCCAGCTCTCCCACGGAGGGTGCCGGGCCTGCTCCGCGCAGCCACGCGACACGCCCTGCTCCCTTCCCACCTAACCACGCGAGCGCCGGCCGGGGATGGGTCCTGGCCAGGGCGGGCCAGCCTCGGGAGCGGGCAGCCTCGGGAGCGGGCCAGCCTCGGGAGCGGGCCAGCCTCGGGAGCGGGCCAGCCTCGGGAGCGGGCCAGCCTCGGGAGCGGGCAGCCTCGGGAGCGGGCCAGCCTCGGGAGCGGCCAGCCTCGGGAGCGGGCCAGCCTCGGGAGCGGGCCAGCCTCGGGAGCGGCCAGCCT